>RCUC01131610.1:0-27834 GCA_003697995.1 Taxidea taxus jeffersonii
GTACCTCCACGGGCTGTTTGTTCTGCTTTCTCTATAAGGGCAAGGACTCGGCTTCCTCTCACCCTCCCAGCTCTCCGAGAGCCAAGCTGCTGATTTTTAAAACTCCAGGTTTTAACTCCTGCTGGTTGTAAGAACTCATGAAATTCAAAATTCGGCCTCTTTGGTTTCAAAGCCAAATGTGCGGCCCCCCTGGTGTGAGGGTCTCTTTCTCTCCCCTTTCCAGCCCCTGGCTGGCCCCCTTTCATGAGGAAGGTCCTCTGTGAGTCCATTTAGCACCAAACTGTGCTGGGTCTCTACCCTTCCTGCCTTCTCTGATTTGCCTCTTCCCTATGTTTAGTTGGAGGGTCTGTCCCGCCGGTCTTCAGGTCCTCCTTGGGTTATGTACGCCAATTTGAGTATTACCCTGGGATACCCAGGAGACAGGTGAGCCCGGGGCCCTCCTGCTCCACCTGCTTCCCAGTGGTCTCTGTGCTAGTGCCAACCTGTTTTCATTACCACAGCTTTGTAGTATATTTTGAAATCTGGGATTGTGATGCCTTCAGTATCATTCTTTTTCAAGACTGCTTTGGCTATTTGGGGGGCTTTTGTGGTCCCCCCAAATTTTTAGAATTATTTGTTCTAGTTCTGTGGGGAATGTTCTTGGGACTTTGATAGGGATTGCATTAAATCTGTAATTGTTTTGGGCAGTATGGACGTTTTAGCAATATCTGTTCTTCCCATGAACGTGGAGTACCTATCCACTTGTGTCACCTTCAATTTCTCTCATCAATGTCTTAGAATTTTCAGAGTACAGTACAGTTTTCACCTCCTTGTTTAAATTCATTCCTAGGTATTTTTACTGCTTTTGGTGCAATTGTAAATGGGATTGTTTTAATTTCTCTTTCTGCTACTTCGTTACTAGTGTAAAGAAATGCAATGGATTTTTATATATTGATTTTGTATCTTATGACCTTATTGAGTTCATTTATCAGTTTACTGGTAGACTGTTAAGGGTTTTCTATATATAGCATGATGTTATCTGCAAATACTGAGAGTTTCCCTTCTTCCTTACCAATTTGGATGCCCTTTCTTTCTTTTTCCTTGTCTGATTTTCTGGGTAGGACTTATATTTCTTATCTGACTGCTGTGGCTAGTGTGGTAAGAGTGGACATTCTTGTCTTGTTCCTCATCCTAAGGGGAAAGCCCTCAACTTTTCACCACTGAGTATGACACTAGCTGTGAAATTTTCATAGATTTTCACGGATGGCCTTTATTGTGTTGAGGTATATTGCCTCTAAGTCTACTTTGTTGAGGGTTTTTATCATAAATAGATGTTGTACTTCATCAAGTGCTTTTTCTGCATCTCTTGAAATGATCAAATGGTTTTTATCCTTTCTCTTGTTAATGTGATGTATTGCATTGGTTGATTTGCAAATATTGAGCCATGCTTGCATCCCAGGAATAAATCCTACTTGAGTGTGGTGAATGATTTTTTTTTACTATATTGTTGGATTCCATTTGCTAGTATTTTGCTGAGGACTCTTACATCAGTATTCATCAGAGATACTGGCCTGTAGTTCTCTTATTTTGTAGTGTCGTTGTCTAGTTTTGGTAACAGGGTGACACTAGCCTCATGGAATGAATTTGGAAGTTTTCCTTCCTCCTCTACTTTTTGGAAAAAAACCTGAAATTTCATATCAACTAATTAGCAACTCTACAATTTCACTTCTCTCAGCCCCTCAGAACCACCATTCTATTCTTTGCCTCCATGAGTTTGATATTTTAGATACCTCTAGAGGTGGAATTGTGCAGTGTTTGTCTTGTGATCGGCTTATTTCACTTAGCATGTCTTCACGGTTCATTCATGTTGTCACTTATTCTAGCATTTCCATCCTTTTCGAGGCTGAAAAATACTCCATTGTATATATATATACCACATTTTCAAATATCCATTATTCCACTGATGGACATTAAGGTTGTTTCCACATCTTGGCTAAAGTGAATAACGCTTCAACGAGCATGGGTGTGCAGCTATCTCTTCAAGATTCTGATTTCAATTCCTCTGGATAAATATCCAGAAGTAGAATTATTAAGTCCTATGGCAGTTCTATTTTTAATTTTATAAGGAACCTCCACATTCCTTTCCGTAACAACAGCACCATTTTGCATCCTCATCAACAATGTAAAGGATTCCAATTTTCCCACGTTCTCCACATCCACAACAGTTGTTTTTGTTTGAGATAAACAGGGTTTTGTTTGTTTTTGTTTTTTTTGACACTAGCCATCCTAACATGTGTGAGGTGGTATCACACTGTGGTTTTGATTTGCACTTCCTTTATGGCGAATGACATTAAGTGGACATGTTGAATGTCAGAAGACTACAGAACATCAATGTCATATTCAGTAGGTAGTTGGATGTATGAGTCTGAAGTATAGAGAGAGATCTGGGATGGGTATCTAGATCCTTGAATCCATGGAACACAGATGCTAGTTGAAACATGAGAATGGATGACATCAACCATGGAGAGGACATAAAAGAAGAGGAACAATGTACTAAGGACAGAATGCCAGGTAGGTTACACCAAATTTACTAGATACATGGCGAAGTCAAATGTCTGAAGAGAATTAGAAGAGAGTGGCATCACAGAAGCCAAGAAAGTAGAAAATATCAAGAAGGAAAGAATGACCAACGATGTCAAATATGGCAGAGAACTCAAGAAAGGTTAGTACACTGTCCATTGGATTCAGCATGGGGTGGCCACTGGTAATATGGTAATGAAAGCATTTTCAGGTAAGCGGTAAAGGGAGAAGTCATACTGAAGTGCACTGGGAGGTGACACATGAAAATAGTAAATCTATCTTACTCACTTCCAAGGTCTGAATGAGAATGACAGTCAAGTAGTGGCTGGACCATACCACAAGAAAGCTTAGTGTCAAGAGAGGAATTTTTTCGGCTGAGAGATTTGGGCATATTTATAGACTGATGGCAGTAAGGATATCAGAGGCTATAAAAGGAAAAAGGAGTGACCTAAGGAGCAAAGTCCTGGGAGATGTGGGAAAGTAAAGGATCAAGGATACAGTGCGTGAGGTCGCCTTCCAGAGAAGTTACCTCCTTATCTCAGAGTGAAGAGAAAGGCCATGTTGATAAGAATGTCCAAATGACCTTAATTTTCTTCATAATTCAGGAGGCAAGGTTCTCTGCTTAGAGTGAGTTCTCATCAGTTTAGTGGCTTTTAAAAAATGCTTATCTTTGCTGACTGGCACAGAATATCATTTGCATATTGCATCCCTTAGAATTCCTTCAGTCTTAAGTGTCAAGATACCTGGGCCAAACTGGCTTCAGTAAAAAGGTAATCCATTTTGTATCTGGATAGCCCATGGTAGAACTGGCTCGAAGTCTTATTTGATGTCTGGACTCCAGTAACATTATCAGGACCTGGTTCTCTCTGCCTTGAGGCAAAGGGCTTGGCCCAGTTCACTGGGCTTTCTTCCATGTGTTGGCTTCATTCTCAGACAGGTTCTCCATTTGGGATTATAAGCCAGCTGTACAGGAAACTGACTTCAAGACAGCTGGAAGAACAGGAGTCTTCTGGGAGCTTCTGGTAAATTCCTGACATTTACTCTAATTGGACAAGCAGAGGTCTTGTTTTCTGTCCCCGATCTGGGGTGTGTGAGATTAGCAAAGGGAGTGGTTCCCCATGGTAGTAGCATCAGAATTACCTGGAGAGCCTGTCAGAACAGATTTCTGGGCTCTGTGTCAGAATTTCCAATTTGGTAAGTCTGGGGGAGGGTCTGGACATCTGCATTTCTAACATGTGCCCAGGTGAGGCTGATGCTGCCAGTCCCGGGACTGCACTTTGATCTACATACAGGCAACTGGGGTACAGCTACCCAAGAAGAGGAAATTCTTGCTACACCCATTCTCTGCTCTCCAGAGCCTGTCTCTGATTATACATTTGGCTTGTCCTATAAAATGAAGCTAGGGAAACATTGCTTCTTCCACATAGAATGGAAGACCTGCTTAGTCAGTTAGAAATAAGATGGTGAGAAATGCCAAAGCACAAAGCAGAGTGTCAAGGACTCAAATGACATGACAGTACCTTTCTTCACAGTTGGAGTTTTTGAAGAATTCTTCCAGGCTGCTTGCCTGTGGCACAATGAAAGAAAGAATTTTTTTTGTTGTTATACTCCTGATATGTGGGTTTCTGCTCTTTAAGTCAACTGAAAAAGTGTAGACAGTGAATTTTGGCATTCCTACAAATGATATCGTCTATTCTTGTCATTTGATATTTCATCCAGTCTTCTATTTTCATCAGGTTGATTTAACAGTCTAAAATAAAATATACTGATTGGGAAGATGACTTCCAAAAGCTGATTTCTTATCAATGTGTACTTGCAAGCCTTCTCTCTCTCTCTCTCTCACACACACACACACACACACACACACACACCACAGGTGAATCAGTACAAATATAATTCCAAATTTCTTAATCATATTTGAATAGACTTTCTGCCATCCTAATAATAATGTCTAATCTCTAATCTCCAAGTTAAGGGAAGCTAAGGTCATCTCTAAGTGGGGTCATCATTAGTAGTTGATGAATGAACTATAAGGCAGCCATCTAGTACAATGGTGGGCAGATAGGGACAAAGTCATTTTCTGGCTAAGGTATGGTTCTCCAGTCAGGCATGCATCACAAACAGCAAGAGGAAGAGAGCTGGTCACTCAGTGATAACCATTCCATACACAAGACCTATTGGACTTAATCTACTAGATCTAGAAATAAGGACAAGTCTGGGCATAGAATCTGTGGTTTGATTTTTATTATTGTGATTGTGGAGATTTAGCTCCTTGTGGACACCTGGAAGATATACTTGCCCCAGATTTTTAAATCAAAATCAAGTGCCTGGAACTTGTAGTTCTCAGTCAGTTCTCTGATTGGCTCCTTCTGCCCATGACCTGGGATGCTGGCCCCTTCACTAGTCTTGCTAATTTGTTATTCTTACTCTGGCCAAATATCTGAGGTCTCTTTTCCATGTTCTGCTAGTGGACATTAGTCATTGCTACCCCAGTACCCCTGAATAGATGTTGATAACATTTTATTTTAAAGAACAGGGTCTAGATTCTTCTATTGGGCTTTTTATAATGTACCCACAGTGGGTTTTCAGTTCCATATATTCATCACTTCTCTCTTTTGTCCCTTGCCTAATTAGAGTCGGCTTAATAGAGAGTACTGTATAATAATATGACACAAATACAGGCATGTAATCTAGATGTGGGGAGTTGGAGAAGGTTTCTTGGAGGAAGGAAAGCTAAACCAAGACCTGAAAACAATCATAAGAGTTAGCCAGAGGAGAGGGAGAGCTGCTCTAAAGTTCAGGAATGAGAAGAGTGAAGAAACACAGCATGAATTGGTCATAGATTTTGAGGGTTGTGGCTCAGGACGAAAGTGAAGAGATAGGAAGATGGAGCCAAGATGGCAGAGGAGTAGCAAAATGAAATGACATCAGATCCCAGGAGTTCAGCTAGATAGGTATCAAACCATCCTGAACACCTACAAACTCAACAGGAGATAGAAAAGAAGAACAGCAGCAATTCTAGGAACAGAAAATCAACAACTTTCTGAAAGGTAGAACCGGCGGCGAAGTGAATCCGAAGCTATGGGAAGATAGACCGCGGGGGGAGGGGCTGGGTCCTAGCAAGCAGTGGAGCAGCAGAGCACAAAATCGGAACTTTTAGAAGTCTGCTCCACTGAGGGACATTGCTCCAGAGGCTAAGCCGGGGTAGAGTCCTCATGGGGACAGTGTGGTCTCAGGTCCTACGGGGTCACAAAAAAATCGGGGATGTCTGAGTGGGGCAGAGCAGCCAGATATCAGCGGGAAAGCCGGTGGTACAGATGGAGCTGAAGAGTGAGCTTTGATTGGGATTGGGATTACCTTAAACCGTGACCCAGGGCACAGTCGTGCCACTGCTCTTCGAGCAGGGACCTAATAAGCGGCAGATCCGGGGGAGAATCACCCTCCTTCCCTGGGAGGAATGGTGCGAGAGACTGACGAAGGAGCCTGACGCAAGAATCTGCTGGGTTTGGAGACTCCAAACAGGGCCGTGCGCCAGAGATAGAAATGCTCGGTCACAGGCCAGGGGAGCTTGGAGCGCGGCCAAGACCAGGGAGACGGGAGGGATTGACTGCTTTCTCTGAGGGCACACTGAGGAGTGGGGCTCCAGACTCTCGGCTCCTCTGGGCTGGAGATTGGGAGGACACCATTTTCATTCCTGTCCTCCAAAGCAGTACAGAAAGCATTCAGGGAACAAAAGCTCCGAGAGGGAACCTGAGCAGATTACTTAGGCTGGTCCATGGCAAGGGTGGTGCAATTCTACCTTGGGTAAAGACATTTGAGAATCACTGCAACAGACCCCTCCTGCAGAACATCGACAAGAACATCCAGCCAAGACCAAGCTCACCCATCAAGGAGAAGAGCAGAACTCCAGAGCTAGGGGAAAAGCAATGCATAGAATTCATGGCTTTTCCCCCATGATCTTTTAGTCTTGCAAAGTTAAACTTTTTTTAATTTTATTTTTTTCTTATTCTATTTTTTAAACTTTTCTTCTTTCTTCCTTTAACTAGTTTATCTTAACAACACCTGTCTAAAAAAATCTTTTTAAACCTTCATTGTTATTAGTCATATTTTATCCCTTCATTGTACATAACCTTATTTTTTGTATACATACATGTTTTTTTTTCCTAAAAATTTCTGGGATACAATTTCTTCTAATAGATCAAAATATACCCTAATCTAGCACATGGCTTTGTTCTAGTTTCCAGCCTGAGCACATTCCTTTCTCTTTTTTATTCTTTTTCAACCAACTTATCAATTCCCTTTTTAAATGTTTTATTTAATTTTCATCTTTACAGTCATATTCCATCCCTTCATCATATTTGCCCTTATTTTTGTATATAAATAAGTTTCCCTTTCTCTAAAGTTTTGGGAGTAAGTTTCTTCTAAGAGACCAAAATACACCCAAAATCAAGTGGGTGTCTCCATTCTATTCACAAGTCATATATATATATTTCTTACTTTTATACTAAAGTATTTCTTACTTTTTTTTCCTTTTTGCCCCTTTCTTCTCCTCCTGGTTTTGGATCTCTTCTGATTTGGTTAGCATACATTTTTCTGGGGTCTTTATCAATCTTTTAGTATTTTATTCTCTTATTCATATATTCTTATCTGGATAAAATGAAAAGGCGGAAAAACTACCTCCCCCCCCCCAAAAAAAAGGAACAAGAGGCAGTAGCAATGGCTAGAGACCTAATCAATATGGACATTGGTAATATGTCAAAACGAGAGTTCAGAATGACGATTCTCAAGGGGCCAACTGGGCTTATAAAAGGCATGGAAGATATTAGAGAAACCCTTTCTGGAGAAATAAAATCCCTTTCTAGAGAAACAAAAGAACTAAAATCTAACCAAGTTGAAATTAAAAAAGCTCTTAGTGAGGCACAATCAAAGTGGAGGCTCTTACTGCTAGGATAATTGAGGCAGAAGAGAGAATTAGTGATATAGAAGACCCAATGACAGAGAATAAAGAAGCTGAGCAAAAGAGAGACAAACAACTACTGGACTATGAGGGGAGAATTCGAGAGATAAGTAATACCATAAGATGAAACAATATTAGAATAACTGAGATTCCAGAAGAAGAAGAAAGAGAGAGGGGGACAGAAAGTATATTGGAGTGAATTAAAGTAGAGAATTTCCCTAACAGGGCAAAGGGAACAATCATTAAAATCCAGGAGGCACAGAAAACTCCCCTGAAAATCAATAAAAAACAGGTCCACACCCCATCATCTAACAGCAAAACTTACAAGTCTTAGTGACCAAAAGAAAATCCTGAAAGCAGCTCAGGACAAGAAGTCTGTAACATACAATGGGAGAAATATTAGATTTCCAGCAGACATATCCACAGAGACCTGGCAGGCCAGAAAGAACTGGCATGATATATTCTGAGCACGAAATGAGGAAAAATAGGCAGGCAAGAATACTATATCCAGCTAGGCTGTCATTGAAAATAGAAGGAGAGTTAAAAAGCTTCCAGGACAAAAAAAATTAAAAGAATTTGCAAAAACACCAAATGAGCCCTACAGGAAATACGAAAGGGGTCCTCTAAGCAAAGAGAGAGCCTGAAAGTAGTAGCCAGAAAGAAACAGAGACGATACACATTAACAGTCACCTTGCAGGCAACGCAATGGCACTAAATTCTTATTTTTCAATAGCTACCCTGAATGTAAATGGGCTACATGCCCCAATCAAAAGACACAGGGTATCAGAATGGATGAAAAACCAAAACCCACTGATATGCTGTCTACAAGAAACTCATTTTAGACCCAAAGACACCTCCAGACTAAGAGTGAGGGGGTAGAAAATAATTTACCATGCTAATGGACATCAAAAGAAAGCTGGGGTGGCAATCCTTATATCAGATCAATTGGGTTTTAAGCCAAAGACTACAATAAGAGATGAGGAAGGACACTATATAATACTTAAAGGGTCTATCCAACAAGACCTAACAATTGTAATATCTATGCCCCTAACATGGGAGCAGCCAACTATATAAACCAATTAATAACAAAATCAAAAAACATATCAACAATAATACAATAAAAGTAGGGGACTTTAACACTTCCCTCACTGAAATGGACAGATCGTCAAAGCAAAAAATCAACAAGGAAATAAAGGCCTTAAATGACACACTGGACCAGATAGACATCACAGATATATTCAGAACATTCCATCCCAAAGCAACAGAATACACATACTTCTCTAATGCACATGGAACATTCTCTAGAACAGATCACATCCTGCATCACAAATCAGGTCTCAACTGGTACCAAAAGACTGGGATTATTCCCTGCATATTTTCAGACCACAAAGCTCTGAAGATCAATCACAAAAGGAAAGTTGGAAAGAATTCAAATACACGAAGGCTAAAGAGCATCCTACTAAAGAATGAATCAGTCAACCAGGAAATTAAAGAAGAATTGAAAAAAATTCATGAAAACACAACTGTTAAAAATCTTTAGGACACAACAAAGGTGGTCCTGAGAAGAAAGTATATAGCAATACAACACTTTCTCAAGAAATAAGAAAGGTCTCAAGTATACAACCTAACCTTACACCTAAAGCAGCTGGAGAAAGAACAGCAAAGAAAGCCTAAATCCAGCAGGAGAAGAGAAATAATAAAGATCAAAACAGAAATCAATGAAATAGAAACCAAAAGAACAATAGAACAAACCAACAAAACTAGCAGCTGGTTCTTTGAAAGATGTAATAAGATTGACAAAGCCCTGGTCAGAGTTATCAAAAAAGAAAAGAGAAAGGACCCAAATTAATAAAATCATGAATGGAAGAGGAGAGATCACAACCAACACCAAAGAAATACAAACAATATAAGAACATATTATGAGCAACTATATGTCAGCAAATTTGACAATCTGGAAGAAATACATGCATTCCTAGAGACATATAAACTACCAAAACTGAACCAGGAAGAAACAGAAAACCTGAACAGACCCATAACTAGTAAGGAGATTGAAGTAGTCATCAAAAATCTCCCAAAAAACAAGAGCCCAGGGCCAGACGACTTCCCAGGGGAATTCTACCAAACATTTAAAGAATTAATACCTATTCTCCTGAAATTGTTCCAAAAAATAGAAATAGAAAGAAAACTTCCAAACTCATTTTATGAGGCCAGCATTACCTTGATCCCAAAACTAGACAAAGACCCCATCAAAAAGGAGACCAATATCCTTGATGAACACAGATTCAAAAATTCTCACCAAAATACTAGCCAATAGGATGCAACAGTACATTAAAAAGGATTATTCAGGGGCGCCTGCGTGGCTCAGTGGGTTAGGGCCTCTGCCTTCGGCTCGGGTCATGATCTGAGGGTCCTGGGATTGAGCCCCGCATCAGGCTCTCTGCTCAGCGGGGAGCCTGCTTCCCCCTCTCTCTCTGCCTGCCTCTCTGCCTACTTGTGATCTCTGTCAAATAAATAAATAAAATCTTTAAAAAAAAAAAAGTTTAAAAAAATAAAAAATAAAAATAAATAAAAAGGATTATTTACCATGACCAAGTGGGATTTATTCCTGGGCCTCAAAGATGGTTCAACATCCACAAATCAATCAATGTGACACAATACATTAATAAAAGAAAAAAACAAGAACCATATGATACTCTCAGTAGATGCTGAAAAAGCATTTGACAAAGTACAGCATGCTTTTTTTATCAAAACTCTTCAGAGTGTAGGGATAGAGTGTATGTATATACCTCAATGTCATCAAGGCCATCTACGAAAAACCCACAGCGAATATCATTCTCAATGGGGAAAAACTGAGAGCCTTTCCCCTAAGGTCAGGAACACAGCAGAGATGTCCACTATAACCACTGCTATTCAACATAATATTAGAAGTCCTAGCTTTGGCAATCAGACAACAAAAAGAAATTAAAGGCATCCGAATCGGGAAAGAAGAAGTCAAACTATCACTCTTTGCAGATGATATGATACTTGATGTGGAAGACCCAAAAGACCCCATTCCAAATCTGCTAGAACTCGTATAGGAATTCAGTAAAGTGTCAGGATATAAAATCAATGCACAGAAATCAGCTGCATTTCTATACACCAACAAGACAGAAGAAAGAGAAATTAAGGAGTCATCCCATTTACAATTGCACCCAAAACCACAAGATACCTAGGAATAAACCTAACCAAAAAGGTAAAGAATCTGTACTCAGAAAAGTATAAAGTACTCATGAAAGAAAATGGGGAAGGCACAAAGCAATGGAAAAATGTTCCATTCTCATGGACTGGAAGAACAAATATTGTGAAAATGTCTATGCTACCTAAAGCAATCTACACATTTAATGCAATTCCTATCAAAATACCACCCATGTTTTTCAAAGAAACAGAACAAATAATCCTAAAATTTATATGGAACCAAAAAAGACCCCAAATAGCCAGAGGAATGTTGAAAAAGAAAACCAAAGTGGTGACATCAAAATTTCAGACTTCAAGCTCTATGACAAAGCTGTAATCATCAAGACAGTACGGTCCTGGCGCAAAAACAGACACACAGATCAATGTAACAGAATAGAGAGCCCAGAAATGGACCCTCAACTCTATGGTCAACTAATCTGCGACAAAGCAGGAAAGAACGTCCAATTGAAAAAAGACAGTCTCTTCAATAAATGGTGTTGGAAAAATTGGACAGCCACATGTAGAAAAATGAAACTGGACGATTTCCTTACACCACACACAAAAACAGACTCCAAGTGGATGAAAGACCTCAATGTGAGACAGGAATCCATCCAAATCCTTGAAGAGAACACAGGCAGCAACCTCTTCAACCTCAGCCACAGCAACTTCTTCCTAGAAACATCGCCAAAGGCAAGGGAAGCAAGGGAAAAAATGAACTATAGGGACTTCATCAAGATCAAAAGCTTTTGCACAGCAAAGGAAATGGCCAACAAAACCAAAAGACAACCGACAGAATGGGAGAAGATATTCACAAATGACATATCAGATAAAAGGCTAGTATCCAAAATCTATAAAGAACTTATCAAACTCAGCACTCAAAGAACAAATAATCTAGTCAGGAAATGGGCAGAGGATCTGAACAGACATTCCTGCAAAGAAGACATCCAAATGGGCCAACAGACCCATGACAAAGTGATCAACATTAGGGAAATACAAATCAAAACCACAATGAGATTCCACCTCACACCAGTCAGAATGGCTAAAATTAACAAGTCAGGAAATGACAGATGCAGAGAGAGGGGAACCCTCCTACACTGTTGGTGGGAATGCAAGCTGGTGCAACCACTCTGGAAAACAGCATGGGGGTTCCTCAAAAAATTGAAAATAGAGCTACCTTATGACCCCGCAATTGCACTACTGGGTATTTACCCTAAAGATACAAACGTAGTGATTGAAGGGGCACATGCACCCCAATGTTTATAGCAGCAATGTCCACAATAGCCAAACTATGGAAAGAACCTAGATGTCCATCAACAGATGAATGGATAAAGAAGATGTGGTGTATATACACAATGGAATACTATGCAGCCATCAAAAGAAGCGAAATCTTGCCATTTGCAATGACATGGGTGGAACTAGAGGGTATTATGCTGAGCAAAATAAGTCAATCAGAGAAAGACAATGATCATATGATCTCCCTGATTGAGGAATTTGAGAGGCAGAGTGGGGGATTTGGGGGGGGAGGGAAGAAAAAATGAAACAAGATGGGATCAGGAGGGAGACAATCCATAAAAGACTCTTAATCTCACAAAACAAACTGAGTTTGCTGCGGGGGAGGTGGGAGGTATGGAGAGGGGGGTTAGGTTATGGACATTGGGAACAGTATGTGATACAGTGAGTGCTGTGAAGTGTATAAGCCTGACAACTCACAAACCTGTATCCCTGCGGCAAATAATACATTACATGTTAATAAAAAGTAATAATAAAATTATTTTTTAAAACTCGGAAAAAAGAAAGTGAAGAGATACTAAGCAAGAGTCGTATCATGCTGGGCTTCATAAACTCTGATAATAATTTCAATATCTTAAAAGCAATGGGGGGAAATAATGCTAGTGAGAGATGATGGTGGCCTAAATTAGGGTGGTGACCATTTTGGAGTTAGAACCAAGAGATGGTGGTGTGTGAGGATAGGTGGTAAAGGAGAGAGTAGCTACTAGCAAAGGTGCCTGCAGGACATGAATTCAAGTTTTAAAATATTAAGTCCAAGGCATCTGTGCAGGGACCAGGTGACAGCTACATATATGGATCTGAAACTCTGGAGAAAGAAGCAGGCAGGAGTTTTAGATTTGGGAGGCACCAGCATGCAAGTGGGAATCCAAGGACAGAGAGTCACCCAGAGAGCATGTAGAATGACAAGAAAGGTAAGCCTGGGATGGAATTTTGAGAGTTACATTTAAGGAACAGACAGAAGAGAAGGAACTGCAAAAGAGATCTAGGTGATAGCAGCAATGAAAGCAGAATTAGGGGCGTACAATGTCACTGGAGTCTCTGAAGTGAATACTTCAAGGAGGGAGTGGCCAATAGTACCAAATGAGGGCAAAAGGTCAAGTCACGTTAGAGTGTGAAACCATCCGTTGCTTCTGGCACCAAGAAGGTTGTTGGTGAGCTTGAGCAATGTGAACAAGGCGCGGGGCATAAATGTGTTTGCAGAGGGTTAAGAAGTGAGTGCAAGGTGAGAGAGTGGAAGATGGAAGTATAAGATATCCTAAAAAGTATAAAAATCTCCCAAAGTTAAGCTATGAAGTAGAGGAGAAAGAAGGGTAATCAGCAGGGGAAATGGGGACAAAGGAGAGGTTTATCTTAAGAAAAGAATGTAGCACTTAAAATCTGTAGTTGAAGGTACAGGAAGGAAAGGGGAGATACCCAATAAAGAGAGACCTTGATAAGATGAAAGATGATAGAATCCTTTGCTCTTGGAGATTTCTCTGATAGTTTGAGCAAATCTTGAAGGAACTGAGGAAGTGAACCATGTGGATGCTACGGGCAAAGTGAGCAAAACGAAGACAACGGCAAGTACAAAGTCCCTGAGGTGGGGAGCATTTGTCACTGCTAAAGGCACAGCAAGAAGACCAGCGAGCTGGAGGAGTGTGAGCAAGGGGAGGGTGGCTGCAGATGAGAACAGAGAGCCAGTAAGTACATTTTAGTAAGTGTATTTTATAAGTGTATTTATAAGTATCATAAGTATATTTCAGAACTCCTCCTAGACCACGGAAAGGGCTTTGGATTTGCTGAGTGAGATGGGAAGCCACCGGAAAGTTTAGCAGAGCCGAGCTGGGTTTGATTTGGGGTAGGGCCATCTCCCTCTTCTATGATGATGGGAAGAGGATGGCGAGTTCCCAAGTTAGAGCAAGGAGGTTGCAGTTAATTCCCACTCAGTTTCTTCTGAGCTGGGAAGGGAGGCCAACTACTGAGACTTGTGAAGTGTGAGAGATGGGATGGAGTAACGTCGAAATAACACTGAAGTAAAGCATTTCTCGAGTGGTAGAGGTAGGGACCTCTGAAAATTCACAGTGAGACAATGGCAAAAACGCTCAGCATCCACTTCATTCGAACATTTCACATTAACCAAAGAATTGCAATACTTTGAGGGTTTATTAAAGGAAAATAGCTGAATGTAGGTAAAAATAAAAAGCTTTGGGACTTACTCCATTCCCATCGCCCTTGCCCAGCTCCTCAGTAACTCGGAATCAACAGCTGCACCATCGCAGTGAAAACCAGCAGCCAAGCAGCCACAGGAGAGGGCAGAGGTGGGAGTGGAGCTCTCCTAAAGCCCAGTTCACAGATAACTGTCACTCTTTGACCTGCTTGATAGCTCCTGGATCTTGTCTTTATTTAACTTGATTGAGGGCTTACTCAACGCAAACAGCCCTATCACCAGGGCATCTATAAAATACAATTAGTGGTCGTTATTTAACGTAACAGCTGCCTAAGGCAGCAATACCATTTAGGGCTAATTAGAGGTTACCAAAAAGTTCAAAAGGAAAAACTGGGAAATGAGATGTTCACAGGGGACTTTGAAAAGCTCTGAGATTGCTGGAATTCTAGAAGGACATATTCATGTGCAGGGCTGTGCACATATTCAGGAAAGACCTGAGGTGACCTAACCTCTCACCTCTGGCTGGCCTGGAGGCTCTGCCCAAGCACGAAGGGAAGAGGAAGGCATGGTTAAAACTTGCATGCTATAGCATGGATAACCTACCTCACACACCGACCCCCCTCAGGAAAGGACAGACCTAGCAGTTCAAGGTATTTAAGGAAATCTCTGTTCAATCATTTGCTGCACATTAAGATAACTGAACAGAGACTTCCTTTGTTATGTGCAAGAAAAAAATACAGATTTTTATAGAACTAGTCAAGGAAAGTCACTAAATAAAAACTAGCAACAATAATAATAAATAGCAACAACAAACCCTGCAGAAAGGATGGGGAATCTAATTTTCAGAGATTCTACGTTTTGTTATTTTAAAATGTCCAATTTTCAACAACAAAAAAACTACAATATAAAAATATGCCCCTCCCTCCCACACACATGCAAAAGGCAATCAGTAGAAACTATCTCTGACAAAGCCCAGAAATTGGACCCAACTGACAAAAATGTTAAATAAACTGTCATAAATATGTTTAGAGAACTAAAGAAAACTACATCTAAAGAACTGAAGAACAACATCTCACCAAATAGAGAAGACCACTAAAGAGACAGAAATTATGAAATTATTTTAAAAAAAGAACAAAATAGAAATGTGTGGAGTACCAAAAAGAACAATAGTTGAAGTGAAAAATTCAAAAAAGATGTCAACAGCAGACTTGAGCTGACAGAAGAAGGAATCAGCAAACTAGAAGATTATCCAGTCTAAAGAACAGATAGAAAAAAGAGAAAATAAACAGAGCTTCAGAGTCCTATAAAATATAACTAAGCATGCATGAGTACAAAGGGCGACTGAGAAGAAATGGAGAAAGAGACAGAAAGAATATTCTAAAGTTCCAAATCTGTTGGAAAAAAAAAAAAAATCCAAGAAGCTCAACAAGCTCTAAGTAAGATTAACTCAGAGATCTGGATCTGGACATTATCTAGCCAGACTAGAAAACGACCAAGAGAAGATCCTGATCAGATAGAGAAGTGGAAAGATCCTGAGCTCACCTCCTCCCACATGAAGCCCAAGGCTGCAACTACATCAGAGCAACTATCTCTACGAAAAACCTGAAGAGAGCAGAACACTTTTTCCCACAGTTAAATATACAAAGAAAAAGACACACGGAGAAGGGTCGGAAAGGCAGAGACATGGTTTGGTTGGGACCCATACCCCCAACATGACAATCCACTATTGCGATGTTTCAGGCCCCACAATGACCATCACCTGTCCTGGGGACCTTCACTGGGTAGACAACTGCCAGAATGTTTGGCTTTGAAAATCAGTGGGGCTTAACTCTGGGAGAGCTAGAAAACTGAGACTCCACTCCTAAAGGACACATGCATAGGCTCACTTGCTCTGAGACTCAGCATGAAGACAGCAGTTTGAAGAAGTGAGCTATACATGAAGGAGATCTATTAACTGATTTTACACCATGTGCCAAAGGGGCAGAAATCTGTAGAAATGTTCTCCAGGATTAGAAACACTGGCAGCTGCCATTTTTCTTGACTTCATTCTGCCTTGTTGACCCGTTGCTGGTAGGTACTAGCTCTTTTTATTTTATTTTATTTTTTTGAGAGAGAGAGAGAGAGAAAGAGAGAACATGCACATGAGGAGGGGAAAGCACCGAGGGAGAAGGAGGCTCCCTACCCAGCAGGGATCCCAACACAGGGCTCAATTCCAGGACCCTGGGATCACGACCTGAGCCAAACGCAGATGCTCAACCTACTAAGCCACCCAGGTGCCCCTGGCAGGTACTAGTTCTGATACTCTCCATCTGCCTTGCTACCACCACTCACCCTGCCCTAGAATTCCCCTGCAGATCTGCCAAGCCCAACCTGCGCACAACTAACCCGCCATACTCAAGTACGTGGCCTCAGCTGGGACCAACAGCCTCTGAAACCAGCTCTCACCCTGCCACACACAACAGATAGCCTCAACTGGACATGTGCCACTCCAATGGCTCTTCCCCTGGAGTAGCATGGGGAAACCAGTCCTGCACACCACTGTGCCTATAACAGTCATGGGTGAGCAACACAAACCAGGCAGGCTGGGGGCCAGCCCCATACACCAGCATGCTTGCAGCAGTAGAGGCCCATCCACAACAGGAGGGCACACAGAGCCTACATAGAGGCAGAGGATATCCCTGGAGGGCCTTGTTCTAGTGGCTAGAGAAGATTGTACTTCTGGGCCCTACAGAGTGACTTCCACATATGGCCACTCACTCAAGACCAGGAGATATAGCTGGCCTAATTAACACATAGAATCGGCCAAATGAGGAGTCAGGAATGTGTTCCAAATGAAAGAACACACAAAAACCTCAGAAAAAGAATTAAATGAAACAGATAAGCAATAAGCCTGACAAGGAGTACAAAATAATAAAGATGCTCACGAAACTCAGGAGAAGAATAGATAAACACAGTGAAAACTTCAACAACAAGATTAAAAAAATATTAAAAGGCCCAATCAGAGCTAAAGAACACATAAAGGCTAAAAATATGCTACTAAACAACCACTGGGTCAACAAAGAAATCAAAGAGGAAATTAAATACCTTGAGACAATGAAAATGCAAAGACAATGTTCCAAAATCTAACAGATCCAGCAAAAAGCAGTTTTGAGAGGAATGTTCACAGCAACACAGGCCTACATCAAGAAACAAGGACATCTGACATTCTTGGTCCTCATCATTAATGCCAATAATGCCCCTTCATATCATCTTGAAAATGAAATACCTTTTATAGTACTTCTGTATTATGAGTACTGCCTCATTGAGAACCAATGACATAGTTGTCCTGTTACTGGAGACGGAATACAGTACAAAAGGTAAAATCTCCAAGTCATTGCTGTAGAGTCTTGGTACTTAGGAGCTTTAGTCATAATGATGGGGGGAAAGCTAATTCTATTCTATATTCAACTTTATAACCATTCTAATATTCTGGAAGGAAGACTTTAATGATCCCTTTAATGAGAAAACAAACAAGTAATAGACTACCAGGAAAAAAGCCTTGAATATTCACAGTCAATTAATGTCAGAACTTGCTTTCTAACTTGACTCTATTCAATGCTGCAGATAATGTTATCTTTTTAAAAGATAGTGAGAATAACAGAGTTCAGTTTAATAGCATGGTTCTAAATGATGTGCAGCCCAGCTCAGAAGAGTGTTGCTCATTCTGCCTTTGGCTCCAGCTGGTTAGAGAAAACACCACTTCATGTCTTGGAGGATGGAGATCTGACCCCATGAGGTATTATGCCATACTGGCATCTTACCTGGAATGTCAACAGGTCATTCCACTGTCCTATCAGGATGGCTGCCTCTCATTGATGCAGTTCATGGTTCAGTATCTATAAAGCAATCAATATGATAAATATAAACAAACAGAGGAGAAAAATCATGACCATCTCAATAGATCAGAAAGAGCATTTGATAAAATTCAACATCTCCTCATTATAAAAACCCTCAACAAAATGGGTATAGAGGGAAACAAACCTCAATAAAATAACAGCCATAAATGACAAACGAACAGCCAACATCATACTCAATTATGAAAAGGGGAAAGCTGTTCCTTTAAGACGAGGAACAAGACAAGGATGCCCACTCTCACCACTTTCATTCAACATAGTACTGGAAATCCTAGCCACAGCAATCAGATGAGAAAAAGAAATAAAACGGATCCAAATTGATATGACAAAGTGGGGAGAGCTTTGCTTTTGCTTTTTGCCTCATATATCCCACACTTGGAGCTGAAGAATCTAGCAACCCAGAGACATCAAAAGGCAAAGGCAAAAAAAAAAAAAAAAAAAGCCTCAACCTAAGCCTGCTCTCAGCTGCCAACATAACAGGATAGGAGAAGCCTAGCAAGACGGAAACTTTTTAGACGATAACCACTCTACTCCAGCTAAACACCCATAGTTCCACCCCCACCCATACCAACATAGTTCAAGTGAGGAGTCCTGACTTCTACACTCAGAAGGCTGAGTGCCCCATCACTCCTGCCAGGGTGTTGTCAGAAAAGGCTAAGTAGTGAGGAGGTGCAAGATGGCAGAGAACTAGGAGACCGTTTCAACTGGTCCCCTAAAGTGAGCTAAGTATCTACCAGAACACTCTGAACACCCATGAAATCAGCCTGAGATATAAGATCTCTACGGGGGCAGAAGACACCAGTGGAGAGGTAAAGTGGTGTTTGGACACTCAGACTGATATCGGAGGATAAACAGAAGGGGGAGGGAACCACCAGAAGCAACCCATTGGAAAGTAATACCCCAATATGAAAGTGCCCTGTGGTTGGGGACCAGCATAAACTTGGAGTCTGGTTAAAAGCACTCAAAAAGAGCAAAAGATCTCAAGGGGCAACTGGTGGAATTGGGCAGTCACGGGCATGGACCTAAGCCCATGGTCCCAGGATGGTCACAACTGACAACCACCCATTCCAGAGAGAGTCCAGCAGGGCCCCCAGTCCATGGTCCCTGAGCCCATGGCTTTCCCCTGCTTGCACCACCCCTTGGGCTGGGGCACTCCCACTCGTGTCTGAGAGAGCCTGGCGCGAACTCTGGTTGGGGTCCCTCGGCCCACAGCCTTCCTCGACTTGCACCTCTACCTGGGATGAGCACACCCAGTGTGGGCGTGGACCCCAGAGAGCAGTCTCGGCAATGGCAGCCACCTGGATTCAGGTTCTCCTGGACCAATATCACTTGCAGTTTTAGTGGCATGGGGGTGCAGAGAAGAGCGGGGGCCTCTGGCACCCACTGGGACAATGGCTGGGGGTGTGCACTACCTGTGGGAGGCTGCGGTGTTAGCGGAGTTTTGCAGAAGGGGAGTCTCTATGTTCTGGACCACCCATGGGGGGAGCAGACCAAGGCTTCTCTCTGAGGTGGAGATCTGGGTATGGGCAGTTTACTTTCCACTAAACTGCCGAAAACCCGTAAAAAGCTGCCAAAGAACAAAAACGTCCAGAGAACAAAAGCCTGAAAAACTGGTTTCCATAGAGCCAAGCCCCTTGTTAGCAGGCAGGACGACTCAGTCCAAGCAGGACTGACTGAAAAACAATGCGGCAGGCCCCTCCCCCAGAAGACAAGCCAAAAGAATAAGAGGACAACCACCACAATCCCATAAAACTGTAAAACCCAACCCCCATCAGGGAAAAACCATATATTAAGATCTTGGTATTGCCCCAAAACCTGTATATTTCATAGATACAACATTTCTTTCTTTTTCTTTTTTAAATTCATTCTCACGATTCTTATTCTTTTAATTTTTTAACCTACTTACCATTACAACATAGAGGTTTAATACAACATATTCCATAATAACTTTTAACTTGAACTTTTTAAATACATATACCTGTGTTTTTCTTTTTCTTTTTTTTTTTAAATATATAGATATAGATATAAGCTTCAAAGTAATCCTTTTTCCCTAGTCAATACTACCCCTATATATAAACCAGTTTTAATTTCCCTGTATCTCTGGAAAGTTGAGTCCTTTAACAAAGATAACAAGATACACCCAGGAAGAACTGAAATAACCTTCCTCACCCACACTAAGGATTTATAACCACACTCCCATCTTATTCTTCTGTTAGTGTTTCTGTGTATTTGTTTTTATTCTGGTATTATATAAATCTTATTTTGGGGATTCATTTTGGCTGTGTTTTCTTTTTTTTCTTGTCTCTTATTTTTGTCAGTCTATTTGTTCATTTTTGTTTATGTACGTTATAAATCTTACTTTTGGGGCTCATTTTGGCTGGGTTTTCTCTCTTTTCTTTTTTTCTCTTTTTTCTTTTTTCTTTCTTTTTGGTGGTGACTTCTGATTGCCCCAAAATTTTCCAGGGTGCACCTTGCTTGGATCATTGTTGATATATTCAGCTATACATCCCCTCAACCAGCTCTCACCAAAATGACTAGGAGGAAGAACACCCAACAGAGGAAAAATTCAGTAACTGTGCCCTCTGCCACATAACTATTGGATATTGAACATAAACAGTATGTTGGAAAGGGAATTCGGGGTTACAATTATCCAGGCTATGGCTAGGTTGGAAAAAAACATTAATGACAACATGGAATCCACTAGGACAGAAGTGAAGGCTGCCTGAGAAAAAGTTAAAAATGCTATCAATGAGATCCAGTCTAATCTAAATATATTCTAACAGCTAGGGTAACTAGGGTAACTGAGGCAGAAGATAGAATTAGTGATCTAGAAGACAAACTGATAGAAAAGAAGGATCAGGAGGAGGACTGGAACAAACAGCTTAGAAGCCATGGAAACAGAGTTAGGGAAATAAATGATGCCATGAAACGTTCCAATATCAGAATTATTAGGATCTCTGAGAGGGTAGAGAAAGAGAGAAGATTAGAAAATACAGTTGAACAAATTCTGGATGAAAATTTCCCTAATCTGGGGAATGGAACAAGTTTTCCTGTCCTAGAGGCAGAAAGGGCACCCCCAAGATCAATGAGTCTAGAAAGACATCCAGACACTTAATTGCACTTAATTCACAAATCATAATTTCAGACAGGAGGTCTTAAGGGCTAGGGGAAAGAGATTCCTTAAGTACAGAGGAAGGACCATCAGAATAACATCAGACCCGTCCACAGAAACCTACAATGCCAGAAAGGGCTGGAAAGACATATTAAGGGCACTAAGTGAGAAGAATATGCAGCCAAGGATACTTTATCCAGCAAGGCTGACATTCAAAATGAATGGAGAGATAAAGAGCTTCCAAGACCGGCAAAGTTTAAAAGGGTACGTGACCACCGAGCTGGCACTACAAGAAATATTAAGGGAGGGGGTCTATAAAAGAAGAAAGAACCCAAGAATAACACAGACCAGAAATTTACAGAGATAATCTATAGAAACAAGGACTTCACAGGCAACACGATGTCAATAAAAACATATCTTTGAATAATAACTCTCAACATGAATGGCCTAAATGCTCCCATAAAATGGCACAGGGTTACAGAATGGATAAAATGACAGGACCTGTCCATATGCGGTCTACAAGAGACACATATGGAAACTAAAGATACATCCAGACTGAAAGTGAAGGGATGGAGAACCATCTTTCATGCCAACAGGACTCCAAAGAAAGCTGGGGTAATGATTCTCATATCAGACAAATTGGATTTTAAGCTTAAGACTGTAGTCAGAGATACAGAAGGACACTACATCATCCTTAAAAGGTCTATCCACCAAGAATATCTAACAATTTAAGTATTTATGCCCCCAATATGGGAGAAGCCAACTACATAAGCCAACTGTTAATCAAAATAGAGTCATATTGCTATGACCACATTAATTGTAGGGGATCTGAACACGCCACTCTCAGTAATAGACAGTTCATCCAAGTAGAAAATCAATAAAGAAACAAGAGCTTTGAATGACACATTGGACCAGATGGACCTCATAGATATATACAGAACATTCCACCCTAAAACAACAGAATACCCATTCCTCTCAAGCGCACATGAAACTTTCTCCAGAATAGAACACATGCTGGGTCACAAATCAGGGCTCAACCGATACCAAAAGACTGAGATTATTCCCTGCATGTTCTCAGACCACAATGCTTTGAAACTGGTACTCAACCACAAGAAAAAATTTGGAAGGAATTCAAACACCTGGAAGCTAAAGACCATTCTGCTCAAGAATGTTTGGCTGACCCAGGAAATCAAAGAAGAACTTAATTCATGGAAACCAATGAGAAAGAAGACACAGTGGTCTAAAACCTATGGGATATGGCAAAGGCAGTCCTAAGGGGGAAATACATAGCCATCCAAGCCTCTCTCAAAAAAAATTGAAAAAATCCCAAATACACCAACTCTCTTTACACCTTAAAGAACTGGAAAATCAACAACAAATTAAGCCAACCCCATGCACAGAAAGGGAAATAATCAAGATTAGAGCAGAGATCAATGAGTTAGAAACCAGAGATACAGTAGAACACATCAACAAAACTGAAGCTGGTTCTTTAAAAGAATCAATAAGATTGATAAACCACTGGCCAAACTAATCCAAAAGAATAGAGGGCTCAAATTAATAAAATTATGAATAAAAGGGGAGAGATCACTACTAACACCAAGGAAATAGGAACAATCATCAGAAATTATTATCAATAGTTATATGCCAATAAGTTAAGCAACCTAGAAGAAATGGATGCATTCCTAGAAACCTATAAACTTCCAAGACTGAAACAGGAAGAAATTGACAACCTGAATAGACCAATACCTAGTAATGAGGTTGAAGCAGTGATCAAAAACTTCCCAAAAAAACAAGAGTCTAGGACCTGATGGATTCTCTGGGGAATTCTACCAAACAATCAAAGGAGAAATAATACCTATTCTCCTGAAGCTATTTAAAAAAAAAAAGAAACAGAAGGAAAACTTCCAGATTCTTTCTATGAAGCCAGCATTACCCTGATCCCTAAACCAGGCAAAGACCCCCATCAAAAAGGAGAATTTCAGACCAATATCCCTGATGAATATGGATGCCAAGATTTTCAACAAGATTCTAGCTAATAGCATCCAACAGTACATTAAAAAGATTATCCACGGGGTACCTGGGTGGCTCAGTGGGTTAAGCCTCTGCCTTCGGCCCAGGTCATGATCTCAGGGTCCTGTGATCGAGCCCCACATCAGGCTCTCTGCTCAGCAGGGAGCCTACTTCCTCCCCTCTCTCTGCCTGCTTCTCTGCCTACTTGTGATCTCTATCAAGTAAATTAAAAAAACAAAACAAATAAAAAATTTAAAAAAAAAAAGATTATCCACTATGACCAGGTGGGGTTTATCCTGGGATGCAAGGGTGGTTCAACATTCACATATCAATCAATGTGATAGAACAAATCAATAAGAGAAGAGAGAAGAACCACATGGTCATCTCAGTTGATGCAGAAAAAGCATTTGACAAAATACTGCATCCATTCCTGATTAAAACTCTTCAAAGTAGGGACAGAGGGAACATTCCTCAACTTCACAAAATCTACCTATGAAAAACCCATAGCGAATATCATTCTCAATGGGAAAAAGCTGACAGCCTTCCCTTTGAGATCAGGAGCACAAGGGTGCCCACTCTTGCCATTGTTGTTCAAGATAGTACTAGAAGTCCTAGCAACAGCAATCAGACAACAAAAAGAAATAAAATGTGCTCAAATTGGCAAAAAAGAAGTCAAACTCTCTCTCTTCACAAATGAAATGATACTTTATGTGGAAAATCCAAAAGACTCCGCCCCCGAACTACTAGAATTCATACAGCAATTCAGTAATATGGCAGGATACAAAATCAGTGCACAGAAATCAGTTGCTTTCTTATACCCTAACAATGAAAATATAGAAAGGGAAATTAGAGAATTGATTCCATTTCTATAGGACCAAGAACCATAAGACAAATTGGAATAAACCTAATCAAATAAATAAAAGATCTGTACTCAAGGAACTACAGAACACTCATGAAAGAAATCGAAGAAAACACAAAAAGATGGAAAAGCATTCCATGCTCATGGATTGGAAGAATAAACATTGTTAAAATGTCTACACTGTCTAGGACAATCTATACTTTCAAAGCCATCCCAATAAAAATTCCACTGGCATTTTTCAAAGAGCTAGAACAAACAATCCTAAAATTTGTATGGAACCAGAAGAGACCCAGAATTGTTAAGGAAATGTTGAAAAAGAAAAACAAAACTAGGGGCATCACATTGCCTGATTTCAAGCTTTACTACAAAGCTCTGATCATGAAGACAAAATGGTACTAGCACAAACATAGATCAGTGGAACAGAGTAGTGAGCCCAGATATGGACCCACAACTCTATGATCAAATAATATTCAACAAAGCAGGAAAAAAATATCCAGTGGAAAAAAGACAGTCTCTTCAATAAACAGTGCTGGGAAAATTGGACATAAGGAATAACATGGAGGACATTGGGAGAAGGAAAGGAAAAGTGAATTGGGGGAATTGGGAGAGGGAGACGAACCATGATACTGTGGACTCTGAGAAACTAAGGGTTTCGGAAGGGAGGGGGGTGGAGGAGTGGGTGAGCCTGGTGGTGGGCATTAAGGAGGGCATGTATTGCATGGAGCACGGGATGTGATGCATAAACAATGAATCTTGGAACACTGAAAAAATAAAATTAAATTAGGAAAAGAAAAGGCCGAATAGTGATCCAGGACTTTCTTTCCCATCAGCCAGTAATGAAGCCCAGGTGGTATCAGTGGGGATAATGTGTGAAGCCTGAACTTCCACCCCCAGTGGGAGGTAATATAGCACTCCTTTCCCTCCTTGCTGGGGTACTGTCAGAGGAAGCTAGTGGAGAGCTAGGACTTTCACCATTTTTTAGTGTAAACAAGGCCACCCCCAGTTGTGTCTGTGGATACCATGTGGGAACTAGCACTCTCATCACACAGCATTATTCAGGAATAACTCATTGGGGACAATGGAGACTGCATGGGGAATCTGGGATTTCCACCTACACTTAACCATAATGAGGTAGTGCCACCCTATTCTCTGCCAGGTGGTGTCAGAGAAAACCAATTAAAATAGAAGGTTTAAAGAAGATCCAGAATGTCTTTAATATTAAATATCCAAGTTTTAATTTAAAAAATCATAATACCAAGAACCAAGAAGGTCTCAAACATAATGGAAAAACACAATCAACAGGTAACAACACTGAAGTGAAAGAGATGCTAGAATTATTAGGTATTTCAAAGTAGCCATGATAAAAATGCTTTGACAGCAAATACAAACATTCTGGAAACCGGGAAGAAAGAAAAAACACAGTAAGCAAAGGTGTGGGTATATAAATAGGTTTTCTTATTGAGTTCTCTAAATCATATTCAGTGTTTGAAACAAAAATTATACCATTCTTTGATGTGTTTCTAAATGTATATAGAAAAAAAGAAAAAAAATGTATATAGAAAATACATAAGAACATTAAATTATCTTAAAAGTAAAAGATGTAAGGGAGGTGAAGAGTTTTTATATTTCACTTGAACTGGTATATTGTTGGCACCAGCAGACTGTGATAACTTATGTATATATAGCATACTACCTAGGACAACAACTAAAAGCCCATACAGATACACTCAAAAATCCTAAAGATAAATTAAAATGAAATTATAAAACGTGTTCAAATAACTTTCAGGAAGGCCAGAAAAAGCAGAGAGGACTGAAAAAAGAAATGACCTAACTATATTCTATCAACAAAAATTCACTTCAATATATGTAATGATATAGGTAGAATGAAAATGAAAGAATGGAAAAGGGTGTATCATACAAATATTAATTAAATGACAGCAGAGTGGCTTAATTAATATTAGATAAAGTAGACTTCAGGGAAAAGAAAATTTTAGCAGGGACAGAGAAGCATATTACCTAATGATAAAAAGATCAGTCCACCAAGAAGATCTAACAATCCAAAATATGCCTGACCCAAAAAACAAGACTCTGGTGATGTCAAACTAAAACAGCTGAAAGAAGTAGACAACTCCACAACTACAGTTGGAGACTTCAAAGTCCCTCTCTCAACAACTGATAGAATAACTAGACACAGAAATTATAGAACTGAAAATACTACCAAACACCAGGATATAATACATATTTTTAGAGTATTCCCATCCAACAATATCAGAATACACATTCTTTTTAAGCACCCATGAAACATATACCAAGACAGATCACATCCTGAGCTATCAAACAAACTTCAAATTTCAAAAAATTAAAATCATAAAAATATATTCTTATCACAATGGAATCAAAACAGAAATCAGTAACAAAAGAATAATTAGAAAATCTCCAAAAACTTAAGACTAAACAACACATTTCTAAACAAACTAAAGAAAATACATTGAACTGAATGAAAATAAAAATACACTATAACAAAACATGTCGGATGCAACTGAAGCAGTGCAAGAGGGAAATATGTATCACTTAATGCATACATTAGAAAAAAGGGAAAATCTCAAATTAATAATCTAAGATTTTGCTTTAAGAACTAAACAAAGAAGAGCAAAGGAAACCCAAAGCAAATACAAGGAGGTAAATAATAAAGTTTAAAGAGGAATCACTAAAACTGGAAACAAAAAATATATAAAGAAAACCAATTAAACAAAGATTAGTAAGATCAATAGTAATCTTTGAAAAGGTCAATAAAACTGACAAAAGGTAAAGAGTAAAGACATGAGTTAATAATGTGAGGAATGAAATAGGGAGCTATCACCATAGGCCCTCCAGACAACAAAAGGATAATAAAGAAACACTATGAATAATTTTACATATGTAAATTTGACAAGTTGGGTAAATCAATTCTTCAAAAACCAAAAATGCAATTCATCAATTATAAAATAGACAACTGAAGTACAGCTGGATGTCTCAGTCAATTAAGCATTCAACTCTTGATTTCAGCTCAGGTCATGATCTCAGGGTTGTGAGATTGAGCCTCAGGCTCCATGCTGGGCATGGAGTCTGCTTAAGAATCTCTCTACCTCGCCCTTTGCCCCTACCCCTCCCTCTCTAAAAAAAATACACAATTGAGTATCTCTTATAACTATTAAGCAAATGGAATTCAAAATTTAAAACCATCAAGAGAGAAATCTCTGGATCCAGATCATTTCATTAAAAAATGTTGTAAAACACTAATACCAACTGTACAAATCTCTCCCCCCCGCAAAAAAAAAGAGGGAACACTTGCCAATTCACTGTATTAATTTCTTATTGTAACTTGATATCAAAACCAGATAAAGTCAATTAAATACTACAAAGCAGTATCTCTCATGAATATAGACAAAAATCTTTAATAATCTCAGCAACATATAAAAATACATGTACACATGACCAAGTGGCATTTATTTCAAGGATGCAAGGTTGGTTCAATCTTACAAATCAATCAATGTACCACCACATTAATAGACTAAAATAGAAAATTCACATGATATGAACTAATGTAGAAAAAGTTATTTGATTAAATTCCCAGCCATTTATGATAAAATCTCTCAGGAAAATAAGAGAGGGGGAACATCCTCCATTTGATAAAGAATTTTATATAAACTTCATTTAACCTCACAGTTAATGATAAAAGAGTGAATTTTTTTCCTCTAAGATCTGGAACCAGGCAAGGATGTCTGCTCTGGTGATTCATTTAACATAGTGCTGGCA
>ML101902.1:9174-33315 GCA_003697995.1 Taxidea taxus jeffersonii
GGAGCCCGATGCGGGACTCGATCCCAGGACGCTGGGATCATGACCTGAGCCAAAGGCAGCCGCTTAACCAACTGAGCCACCCAGGCGTCCCAAGCTAGCTGTTTTTTAACAGTCCCCCCTCTCTATAATTTAAAAGGGTGCATTTCCAGTTTGACAGGGATTCAGCAGTGTGGGGATCGCCTGCTGCACAGGCCCCATGAGCACCTTGGCCTATAGCTTTCTCTGTCAGCACCGGCTGCCACCACCCTGGCCTCCCTCTCACTTTACCTCTGCAGGGTGCTTCCCAGGACAGAACCTTAAAACTTAAGTTACAGAACCCTTTTGACAAATAAATCCTCATGTGGAGTCCTAGCATGTAGAACAGGTAACTGGAATTGAATGGTGACATTAAATGTACTGCTTAAGTTAAAATTTATAGCTTCAGTTTTCAAGGCAAGCAACGAGCACATTTTGTTGGACTCCACTTTAACGTTTACTCAACGTATTTGGGCATTGGGCTTTCAAAAACCTAATGAAATCATTGCCCCATGTCGTGGGAGCCGCTGGAGCCTTCTGCGAGAACATCAGGGCACTCTCCTATAACTTTGTTTGGGAGGGCGTGGCGGGCCAGCTGAGTTGTAGGGATGCTCTGGGAAGTGGGGCAGCAGCCCGGTCTCTGCCTGAATGGGCTGTCCTTTTCTCAGGCGTGTACCAGCATGTCACTGGAGAAATGATGGGAGGCCACGCTGTCCGCATTCTGGGCTGGGGAGTGGAGAATGGCACACCCTACTGGCTGGTGGGCAACTCCTGGAACACAGACTGGGGCGACAATGGTGAGTGGCGGCCCTCTGCCTGCTCACAGAGTGTGTGGGCCAAGATGGAGTGGGCATCTTGTCCTGCTCTGCTCCAAACACTGGGCCTGGGGCTCAGCAGTGACCTCCCTTGCCATGAGGGCAGACGCTAATCCCGAGAAAGGGTGGTAGGGGTCAGGCCATGGCTTCGAGGTGATTGTCCCTCACAGTTCCCCATGCCCGGGATGCAGTGCTTGCTTATGTGGGGTCAGATGGAAATGGGGTCCAGAGCTTGGCTGCTGGGTGAACAGAACAGGTCTGGGAGAGCACCTTGAGGTTAGTCTGCTGACTGCTTTGGGGCTAGGCTGGTGTCTCTTGCTTCTGGGTCTTCCTGGAGTAAGTCTGAGTATGTTGGCAAGGCTCGTAACTCAGCACACTTATGAGGCATATCATTTTTGCTTTCCAGGCTTCTTTAAAATCCTCAGAGGACAAGATCACTGTGGAATTGAATCAGAAATTGTGGCTGGTATTCCATGCACTGACCAATACTGGAAAATGATCTAATCTGCTGTGGGACTAGTCCTGCCAGCCCTGGGGCACTTTTCCCTAAATATAGCCAGTTGGGCTGGTGAGAAGATGGAGGGTAGGAATTTGTCTTTTATTCTTTTGAGTTCAGGTATGATATAGGAGGTTTTAGACAGGGCCTGAGGGACTGGGCCAAACCTCGTGTCTACTGTCAGAGCCGTCTTCCAAGGAGACACATCCAAGGCCTGGCTACCTCCCAGCCCGTTGGGTGGACTGCAGTCCCCGTGCACACTTGGACCATGTGAGCCGCCACCGCAAACGAAGTGAGGCCTTACCCCCTAGACTAGTGCTGCGCATAGTGCCTGCTGCCCCCGCATCCTCCCCGGCTGCACGCACCAAGAAGCCAGACCGAGACCCAGAGGTCTGTTAGGTGTTCCAGAGGAATGGAAAGTGGAGTCCCTAACAAGACCAGTGCCCCACCAGAGGCGGTACTTCTAAGCAAGTAGCTCGCTAGCTGTGGACTAGGTTGAAAAGAAAACCAGTGGGCCAGCCCCAGAAGAAAGCCATTCTTCTAGGGCGCTTGCATCTCATGAGCTTTGCGGTGCTGCTGCAAAGACCCTCTGGTCTTGTCCTTGGCATGATTCCTTTTTAAATAAACATTTTATTTTGTGTGCACCTCAGCTGATCATGTGAATGAAAGAGGAACAGCTGGGAGAGCTGTCCTCGCTTCACAGACTGTCCCTCCAACACCACAGGCTGGGAATGAGCTGACTGGCCTACCAGCCTAATAGTGACACTCACTGGGGAGAAACCAGCTTTCACTGTAAAAATCACTGCTTCACTGTTAATTTAACCTGGAAAGGAATGACTGTGCCAATTAAACGTTTTCTCCCTTAATGTGAAGTCTTGTGTTCTGGTGGGATGCCGCGGTCCATCCGTCCTTACCCTGCAAATTCCTGTCTTCCTGGACCCGGGTGTCCTTGAAACTCAAACCAGGGAACTCTTGTCTCAAACCATGGTTTTTCTCTCTTCATCATTCCATCACTTTCATCAGCCCTGCTCTATAACTCATCCCTTAAACTGTCTCAAGCCCCAGTGATTGGTGCCCCTGCTTAATTTCAAGAGCTAAGAACATAGTTGTAGTCCATTTTGTACCAGCCCCAAGCCAGCAGTAACCCGTATGGGGACTCACACAAGCGTGGCGTGTGGGTGATGCCGGAAGCCAGATGTCCTAGTGGAGGGCCGGGTTGCCCTGGGCCCCGCTGATGTTGGGATGGGGTGGAAGCAGAGCCTGTGTGTCCTGTTCTGAGTTCTCCTGTCTCTGGGTTCTGTTGCTGGTTAAGAATCCCAAGCAGTGAAATATATTAGTGTTTGAGGGAACAGGAAACTAGAAGAAATTACTCCCGTTCCGCTGGCCCGTCAGTACCTAACTTCTTTCCCAGCTGAGGGCCGGACTAGTTCAGAAGTATGGGATGTTTGACTTCTGATTGAAATTAGAAGTTAGGGATCAGAAACTGCCTCATCAGATAGGCTCTTAAACACCTGGTGAATATGGAAGGGAAAATTTGTGAAAGCCGGAATTAAATGAAAAACTTAAAAATCTGTGAAACCTAGCATGATACAAAAGGCCAAAACCCACAACTTTGCAATCACTTTATTCTTAAATTTTCAACTGGAAGACATTCATAACCTCAGTGTAGTTCTGACCAACTCAACCTGCGCCCAAACAGTTGGATGGCCCCATGTCCACCCTGTGCTCAGCTGGGAAGCCGGGGGACATGGACAAGGACCCAGGTGAACCGCAGGGCATCTGCACGCTTGGCTTAGGGGCCCTTGTTAGAAAACAAAACCAGCAATGTTTGTTTGGGATTGGGATCAATGTCAATACTTAAATAAACCTCAAATTACCTCATTGACCACCCTTTCACCTCAGTTCAACAAGTGGTATGCTTTTCTCCCCTGCCTGTAGGAACGAGGTATTTAATCAATGGAAAACACCCTGCCTTTTTGTTCATTACCCAGAAGAGGGTGTGGGTGTAGTTTAGACTTCTAACTTGGGCACATAGTTGCTTTTCCACTCTGAAAATATGTCAGATAGCTATGCTTCAGACCAAAGTGGGGCCAACACCTAGCACGTCTGAATGCTGGGCCAGAGCTCTGAATCTGCCCTTGCAATTTAACAAGACTCCTGCTGGTTCACATGTTCATTAACGTTTGGAAAGTAAGGCCTTAGAGCAATGGTTCTCAAACTGGGCTCCTGACCAGCATTTGTATCACCTGAGAACTTGTTAAAAATGCCAGTTTTGGGGTTTGAGATACAAACGGCCCTAGCAATCTGGGACCTTCAGGTAATTTGGATGCTTAAGTTGGAGAACCACGGCTTTAGAGCTCTGTTTCCCAAACTGCTAAGATTAATTAACAAATGGCTAGCCTCCTCCCCTCCCCCAACACACAGGTATGCATGCCAGCTCCAGAGAAATGGTTCAGACAGAATGGGGCTTCCAAGTAATTGCTCCAAGCACTTCCCCAAACGGAGATGGGTGTGCATGTGTACAGGTCTATCTGGAGCTCTAGAAGCTCCCAAAATGTGCAGAGTGGGCTCCTGTCCGTTGTAATAGAGTTTTTAAATTTAGAGCCCTGATTCAGATGCGTCAGATACTCCTCTGAGGAGAAGCTAAAATATTCCTCTGTAAGTAAAAATCAAGTAGACTAGAGGCCAGAGAAAATATATCTGATTGATTAAAGTGTGGAGTGGAGGGTGGGGTTGCCAGATTCAACAAAAACAAAGGATGTTTAGTCAGATTTGAGTTTCAGATCAAATAATTTTTTAGTAGAAATACATCCTGTGCAGTAATTTTGTGACATAATTATACTAAGAAAAAAAAAAAAAAACTAGGGCATCAAATTCCAGTTGAACTGGTCATCCTGTATTTTACCCGGCAATTTTAATAGAGAACTCTAGAAGGAAAATGATCTTCCGAAGCACCCAGGAGTGGGCACAAGAGCTAAGACTTTGCACAAGTCAGTGATAGTAAAAGTCACATAACTCTATTCTAGTTGGGAGGGGCCTAGATCTTCCTAAACCACATAGAAGCTCAGAAAGTCCCACAGGTCATCACTGAGCCAGGACAGAAAACTTCCAGTACAACCACCTCAGACCACGACTCTACGAGGTTGTCCTCTGTCCTACACAGGGTGTAGAGAACTCATGCATCATTTCAACACATATTTCTAACTACCTACCTTGGAATCTCAAACCAAGTTCTGATGCTTAAATTGCTAGGAGCTCAGCTCAGAGCTGTACTCCGTGTCGCAAGTGCCTGGCTTCAGCATGGTGACAGGTTTGTCCAGGACTGAGCCTCAAGTGAACCACTGTGGTGGCAGCCAAGGACATGGAGAAAATCGGTGTATGTGTATAATCACAGGAGGCCAGCATTCCTGCTGGGGAAAACCCCCAGCTTCAATGATTAAACCACCACACACAACGGACTGCGGAAGAGCAGGCTACATAAACCAAGAGCATGAATGGCTTCTAGAAAGTACTTTCATGCCCCACACCAGTGATTCCTCAGCTTGAGGGGCTTTTTCAAACACCCTTCGAAGGGACCGTGTCCTCCCCGGCCCAGGCTGAGATTTGCAGCAAGCCACTGGAGGATGCCTCACGCCCCCCTGGCCTGTGTGGGGCTAAAGGCAGACAGTGATGCTAGAAGAATGAGGCTAAATGCCCTTCGACTTTCTAGCCCATCACCTGAAAACACATCTTGCCTATCTTGAGGCCTCCATGTATAAACTGGTGATTTTTAAAAAAAAGAAACAAAAGATAAGAAACCCCACAAAAACCCTGGATATGGTTAAGATTTCTTCATGCAACTAGCAGAGTTGGCCAAAGTGAGAGCAGGCTGGCAGAGGGACTGCAGGTCACAAACTGGCAGAGGAGGCAGAGGCTGCCGCGCACTCACTTCCAGTGGGCACAGCGTGCAGGGCCCAGGCAGTTGGATCCTTCTTCCTGGTCCTGGTCTGGCTGGCTGGCTCTGTGGGGGCCGCAGACAGCTATCTGTCCCTCCATCACTAACTCCATTCTTGTGTTCCTATTGCCACGTGCACCCAGGCTTTCAAATGAGCTGCCCTCAACAAATGCAAAATAATTCAGTTGTTTATTACAAACACATCTTGAGATATGATGTCTTCTTAAAAAGTCAGCTTTAACTGGAGGCCAGTCTTCTATGATGGGGCCCAAAGCAATCCTGCAGTTTCTTTCTGAAAGCTAACCTCCTTTTAAACCAGGAAGCGATTCTAGAACCCCCAGCAGTCAGTCCTTAGCCTTCGTGGGCAGAAGACAGTCTGCATTCTTAGGAAACCTGGGGCCATTGCCTAGACCTACAAGCATGGACGACTACTACATTCAAATCAACTTTAGAAAACGAAATGAGAAAAATGGGAACCCAACCGAGAAAATTCAGTTCACTTTGTACAAGGACATGTATTCCAAGGTTGCTTCAAATTAAATACATTTAATTATAATTCTAGCTAGGATTCACACTAAATAAGATCTCTCAGCAGCCCCATAGGCCACCATGTCCCCTGACCTGCAGTGAGGGGCCCTCTGCTGCCGGCCATGGTGCGTAGACAGGAGCATGGTGCACAAGGGCCTGCTTGCTGAGGGTGAGGTAGCCTTCCCTTTTATTCTTAGCTTCTTGACTGCATGTCACAGTTCCTAAAAGTCCCAAGTCCACAGAGTTCTTTCAGGGATTGAAGCATGAGGGAAAAAGGGGGAAGAAGGGGTACCAATATCCTTTTTCTTGAAGAAAAGGCCAATCCATTTCATGGTGAACTTGAGCTTCCAGACTAAGACCCAATCAGTGTTCTCCAGTCTGCACATAGTCTTCTGTGACCTGGGACAGCGTGCTCAGGTACTGCCAGCTCAGGGCAGCCAATAGCATGACAAATGACAGGTAAAGAGGGGAGTAGTGACTTCGGGAGATCAGCTGACAATTAGGAAGATTCTGGGTCCTGATGGTGGAGATGATCTGCCTGGTTTTACCAGAAGATGGGTCTGAGCTGGGGATTCTATGATAAATCTGCCAAAGAAAGGAGAAATTGATAAGTGCCACTTCGTGAGTCCTAGGAACTTTATAAACACCTTCTGTATTTACTTCTTATAATAACCCTACACAGGGAGGTATTTTAAGTCCCTCTTACCAATGAACAAACAGCCTCAGGGAACACGGAAGGAATAACCCAAAGTCACTCCACTAATAAGGCAGGACTGTCCATGGAGGCCCGTATTGTCCTGCAGCCTGTGGGTGAAAGCACCGGGGAGTCCCTGCCCCTGGGGAGCCACCGCATCGAGCTGCACCTCCCTGGCGCCTCACACAGAGCCTGGCGCACAGGGCGGAGGTGGGGGGCGCTGGGAAATGTCAGCAGGGTTTGACAGCTCTGCTCATGCAGCAGGGAAAAGGCTACTGAAAAGAGGGGGTAGACACAGCCAGACAAGATGGAATCTGTGGTGTGGACCATAGGCTGGACGAGGAAAGGTGAGAGCAGAAGCTGGGAGCTGGAGTAGTCCTCCCAGAACCCTCTCTCAGTGCCTTTTGGCCCTCCTCTGGAGAGTTGTGAAGGGAGTACTTCACAACTCTCCAGAGCATTTGCTGAACCCAGGCCTCAGTCCATGCTTCCAATGACAGCTTAAGGTGAGGCCTCGATGCCTCTCATCTGAGCTCTGACTCTACTGAACCTTGAGGTCCACTCACCTGCTCACCACACCGTCACCAAAGAAACGGAAACCTCTGCTTGACACCCCCACTGGCTCCTCATGGGCTGCTGAGTAAGGTCTGAGCTCTGTGGCATGGAGCACAAGGCCACCCATGACCTGTGCCCACTAAACCTCTCCAGCTTCATCTGCCACTGCCCACCAGGAACAACTCGTGTGATGCTCTGCACGCTTCTGTTCCCCTCTTCACTCACACCATCCCCCCACGACCCCCAGAATGCCCGTCACGCTCCTTCACCTGGCCAACTCTTGTCCGCTGCCCAAGTCTCAAGTTAGGTGTTAAGTCTTCTAGAAACCTGCCCTGGGGGCCAGGTGGCTCATTTGGTTGAGTGTCTGCTGTGGGTTCAGGTCATAATCCTGGAGTCCCAGAATCAAGTTCCGCATGGGGCTCCCTGCTCAGCGTGGACTCTGTTTCTTCCTCTGACCCTCCCCTATCTCATGCTCTCTCTCTCACATAAATGTACAAAATATTAAAAAAAAAAAGAAAGAAAGAAAGAAAACCTGCCTGAACCCCCAGGTTGGGTCACATGCCCCCTTCCTGCACATACTCCTACCTTCTCACTTAACACTGAATTCAGCAACTTCTATGTGTCTCCCTGGATCACAAGTCTCAAAGGCACCACATCTTACTGGTCTTTCTGCCTCCAGCCCAGCTCCGTGCCTGGCATGCTGGAGGCCCTGCTCAAATGGTCACTGACTCAAACTGGCAGAGCAGCTAAGAAATGATGCAGGTGGGAAGTGACAAGGATCTGAGCCGAAACGGAGGCAAAGAGGAGGAAGATGACAGAGCAGACGTATTTTTAAATAAATTTTTCCCAAAATTCTCATTATATAATGGATATTTTTTCCACAGACATATATTATATTCTTGCCTGACTCCTACCTCTCTATCAAAAGGGCATAGCTGCAATCTAGTATAACAAGAAAATAAAAGAATACGTCTTACAGGGGTACCTGGCTAGCTCAGTTGGGAGAGCATGTGACTCTTGATTTTGAGGTTGTGAGTTTAGGCCCCATAATGGGCACAGAGCTCAGTTAATTAAAAAAAAAATGCCTACAGAAATATGCAAATAATATCTAATATCTAATACTATGCTACCAAGAACAGCTTTAGAGAAAAACAGAAACTGGGATGGAACTACAATTTCCTCTTTACTTTCTTCTGAAAAAATTTTATGTTTTAAATTTTTTTTTAAAGATTTAATTTATTTGACAGACAGAGATCACAAGTAGGCAGAGAGGCAGGCAGAGAGAGAGGAAGGGAAGCAGGCTTCCTGCGGAGCAGAGAGCCTGATGCGGGGCTCGATCCCCTGACCCTGGGATCACGACCTGAGCCGAAGGCAGAGGCTTTAACCCACTGAGCCACCCAGGCACCCTGATGTTTTAAATTTTTTAAAAAGATTTTTATTTATTTGAGAAACAGTGAACGCATATGCATGAGTCAGGGGGAGGGGCAGAAGGAGAGGGACAAGCAGACTCCCTGCTGAGCAGGGAGCCACATATGAGACTAGATCCCAGGACCCCGGGATCATGACCTGAGCTCAAGGCAGATACTTAACCAACTGAGAGACCCCAGCACCCCTCTTTCAATAAAAATTTTAGATGATAGAGTTACAGTTGTAAAAAACAAGCAATACAGGGGCACCTGGGTGGCTCAGTCAGTTAAAATCTGACGCCAGAATTCAGTACAGGTCATGAACTCAAGGGTCGTGAGATCCAGCCATACATCGGGCTCCACACTTGGCAGGAAGTCTGCTTGGGATTCTCTCTCCCTCTCTCCTTCTGCTCCCTCTTTGACTTGTGGGCATGCTCACGGTCTCTCTCCAAATAAATAAAATCTTCAGGGACACCTGGGTGGCTCAGTCAGTTGAGCATCTGCCTTCAGTTCATGTCACGATCTCAGAGTCCCTGGGATCGAGTCCCACATCAGGCTCCTTGCTCAGCGGGAAGCCTGCTTCTCCCTACCACTCCCCCTGCTTGTGCTCTCTTTCTGACAAATAAATAAAATCTTAAAAAATAATTAAATAATATAAATAGATAAACAAGTAAGATCTTCAAAATAAATAAGCAATACAAAAATAAAGTAAAAAACCAGAATTCTCTTACACTACTCTCCTCTCAGCCATAGGCTAGTGTAGTTACTTTTATACCTTTCCTCACTATGCCCTAATAACCCTATATAGAAATGTATAAATGTCTTATATAATAACATCATAAATTGGTGTAGTTTTATACCTGTTGCCATGTGCATATATAACTATATGCAAACACATAAAATGCATATACATATTATATATTCTATATACTATATAGAATGACTACGTTCTAGGGGTGCCTGGGTGGCTCAGTTGGTTAAGTGCCTGTCTTCAGCTCAGGTAATAATCCCAGCGTCCTGGGATCGAGCCCCACCACTGGACTCCCTGCATGGCAGGGAGGTGCTTCTCCCTCTTCTGCTCCCCCTGCTTGTGCTCTCTGTCAAATAAATTAAATAAAATCTTTTTTAAAAATGACTATCATTCTATATAACATATAAATATATGACTACATTGTGCTTATAAAAATTATACACAATTTTATTTTTAAAATAGATCATAAATAGATTATGTTGCAATTTGACTTTTTTTCACTCACATAATTTTTTATGGACATTTCTTAATGCCAGAACCTAGAAAATGATGTCATTCTGTTTCTAAACACAAGCTGCATAATGTGAATGTACTATAATTTAATCAATTCCTTTCCAATAAGGACTGAGGACAAAATGTTACAATAAATACCTCTGCACATCTTCTAGCTAATTTTGTACATAAAGTCCTAGTATTGCTTGGTCAGAGGGTAATGCATGCAAAATTCTGATGAGAAAGAAAGCTTATAGGTAGAATAGGCAGGATATGGAGTTTCATATGGAGGGTTAGAGAGAATAAAGAGGAGCCTGGGTTATCGGGATTCCTTGATTAGGTGAGTGGTAAAATCATTAACCAAAAAAAGAAAAAGTTTATGACCAAGTCCTGAGCTGGACTAATCAAGTCAGGATTGACAAACATGTAGTGGAGAAAGAAGCCTGGCCATTGAAGAGAATACCAGAAAGCTTTTGTGCAGTGAGAAAAAATGAAAATGAAGACAGAACTCTGGGACATACCAGTGTAAGAAGCCAGAAAGGTAAAGGAATCGACAGACAGGTAAGATGTTAAACTCGAGGTCAGAGTCACAGAAGCCCAGAGAGGAAAGGGCTTTTAAGGTTAGAAAGATCCAGAAGGTCAATACAGTGGGATTGGGGAGAATGTTTTCAAAATTGGTCATTAGAAGGTCATCAAATCATTTCAATAAGAAAAGTTCTCCTGACAAGGTAGGAAAAAAGGCCAGCGAGCATGAGGTGGGTTAAAGAAAAAGATGGGAATAAATAACATGAAGTACACATATCTTTCGAGAAGCTTAACTGTGAGGGAGAGCAAGGAGGGGAGTAGGTAGAGAGGAGCAAAGTCAAGCCAGAGTCATGACCTGTTCCCTTTTGGAAGCAGAGTGACCTAAGCACACATACTAATCAGAGGAATGATGGAGGAGGAGGGGACTTTGGATAAAGAGGCGGCGGATCTAGGGGTGACAGAGGGGAGCAGGAGGGCTTAGGGCTCACCCAGGAGAGGTGGACACAGAGGAATGGAGGGGGTTCACAACACACACAATCTCACACTTCCTCCCACAGTGAAAAGGCAGTGCCAGCTGAGGAGAGGACAGGGAGTACAACAGTGCATTTCAGACTTTCTGTTCATAGGTGATCACCTGGGGAGCTTGGTAAAGGCAGATTCTGATGCAGTGGGTCTGGGTTGTGGTGAGACTCTAGCAAGTGCCCAGGGGCCCCAGATGCTGCTGACGGGAGGACCACAATTGTGATTCGTGAGCATGAGAAGGGCCTGAAGGGCAGGGCGATGCTCCAGACGAACCACAGCACAGGGTGAGACGGGAAGCTGCACCAGCTTGAAAAAGATCACCCTCACCAAGGAGTGAACATTGGCAGAGAAGGAAATAATAGTTTCTGGCTGTTTGCCTCATGATTTGTTTCTGTCCCAAAATAGCTGGTGGAGCTTCTCACCAGCTGACAGGTAATCAGACTGGGTTGAAGCTGTGGCTGCTCCAGAGGACCCAGGACATGAGGAGCGGTGCCCACCTAACTCTGCAACGGTCGGCTGTCACTCTGACTATTCCTTTGAACACTAGAGCTGCGTGAGGAAAGCCTTCAAGTCCCCTGCAAGGGCTTTCTGATTACCACCCGTTAGGCCCAGAGACCTGACAGAATAAATGTGTCTGCCTGTCTTCCTGCAAAGGACAGACTTGATCAGTGAGGAGAAACAGGATCAGTGTTAAATATCTGGATAGCAGCAAAAAGCCAGACAGCTGGGGCACCTGGATGGCTCAATCATTTAAGCGTCTGCCTTCAGCTCAGGTCCTGATCCCGGGGTCCCGGGATGGAGTCCCATATTGCGCTCCCTGCTAGGAAGGGAGTCTGCTACTTCCTCTGCCCCCTCACTCATGTGCACTCTTTCTCTCAAAATAAATAAAATCCTTAAAAAAAAATTAAAAAGCCAGACAACTTGTGGACTTGATACAAAAAGTTAACTTGAAATTTCATTCATGCTGACATCAAAACCATTACTACATTTTATTCCTTCAGACTCATAAGACTTCAGACATTTTTCTTAGTCAAATCAACTCAAGTGTTAACGTGTCCCCCAAATTACACTGAGTTTCAATGGAGTAGCTTTAAACAACTGACTCCCTGAATCAGGGGTCTGCAAATGTTCTTAAAGGGCCAGGAGCTATTTTCAGCTTTGCGGGCCACCCTCTGTTGGAGCCTCTCAACTCAAATAAATCTCTGAACTACATATTACATAAAAATGGAGGAAAAGTGACTACTATGGTACTACTCACTTTGGAAAGGGTAATCCAAACCCCGTAGGATTATAGTGAACAGCACAGGCTCAGAAGTCAGCCAGATCTGGGTCCAAATTATGGCTCCAGCCTCAGGTTTCCTTGATATTAATAGTACCCACCTAGTCAGTTGCTATGCCAGGCACGCAGCAAACTCAGAGGAAGTGCTGGCGATACGATCAACCAGACTGTCCCCGAGTCTCATTAGCAGCAATTTTTTGGTCAATGGCTAAACACTGTACCTAGTCACTAAAAGAATTTTAGGATTTTTTTTTAATGTGGTCTTCTGTCTTCTTCCTTTTTTTTTTTTTTTTAATATTTTATTGATTTGAGAGAGAGACGAAAGCAGACACAGGGAGGGTGGGGGGTGGAGGGGCAAAGGGAGTGGGAGAAGCAGACTCCCCACTGAACAGGCAGCCCAACCCAGAGCTCGATCCCAAGACCCCGGGATCATTCTGAGCCAAAGGCAGATGCTTAATCGACTAAGCTACCCAGGGTCCCTGCTCTTATGTCTTCTATCGTTGTCTCTGGTAGAAATGCAGAGGTCCAAAGCTTGTCAGATAGAAGACAGGGAGGAACTCCAAGGAGAATGTGCACTATGCAACAGAAATCAAAGGAAATCACTGTTTTGCAGAATTCTGTTTAGGGGAGACGACTATTACACATCACATCCCTGTAAAGGTGTAACCAGAGGACAGGAAGGAGGAAGAAAATTATTGGCAGCAGTAGTTCTCTCTGGGAGAGAGGAAAGAGGAAGGTCTTTCATGTTTCATGTATTTCCATAGTAGTTCAATCTTTAATAAGAACCCAATGATCTCAGGGCCTCCACTCACCAGAAGGTAGTGGCCACCCCCTCACCACTGTGACCATCACAAAAAAAATGTCTTCAGATATTACAAAATGTCCCCTGGGTGGGGAGGAAGGGGAGGGCACAAAAGCCCTTTCAGTTAAGAACCACCGCCCTAGGGCCTAGTGATTAGTTTTAGCCTCTAAGAAAAAGTTTTTTGAACCTAGTCATATATTATATCCTCCACAGCAGGAGATCTGACTTGAACAAGTATGTTTTGTCTTATAGGGTGGTTCTGGCATCTGAAATGAGATTTGCATTAGAAAATTGAGAAATCATTGCCACTTGATGGTTCTCCTTTACTGAAATTCCCTACTACGGTTTCTCAGTTGAGGCCTATTATGTAATGGAAAGTACTGGATTGCGTGTCAGGCAACCTGGCCTGGGGCTGGAGATATACTCAGTCAGATACTGCATTAGCATGCACAAGCCTCAGCTTCACTCTGCTCACCCATGAAGCCTGGTTGGCCTCGAATGTCATCTTCCCCCTCAAAAAATCTGATCCTCCATAGGGGCTCTACCCTAAAGGCTTGCTCCATTTATAGCTTCCCAGGAGGGGGCCGTGTGGCTCTGATCGATCAGCAACCCGTGCACAAGCTTCTTCCTAATAAAGAACACCAACTCCTGTCTCTTTATACCATAACACCATGAGTTGTTACGATCATCTACTAGCCAAATATGAACTCTTAAAAGAGTGACAGTATTTAAATCCTAAAAAGAAACACAAATTTTCCAGGTCATTAAGAACCCACCTCTTCCATGTACTGGTAGATTATGGCCTTGACCGCCGGCATATTGGTGGCATCCATCATTAGAGTTACTGCCTGCCCTTTTCGGATCTTCACTACGCCTTTGAATACCTGCTGATTGTTGTAACAGGCAGCCAGAGTGGCAATGGCCATCACCTACAGATATGAAGAGGGAGAGAGAAGAAGAGAAAAAACACGAATTCACTCCATTTCATGAAAAAAGAAATGGCACTCTAAGCAATCACCACTCTGAAAAGGTGAAAAAACATTCTGTAGGATAAGAAAGTGCCAAAGGGCTAAGATGGAACTAACCAAGAAAAAAATACTCACGAAGAAAGCATGTCAAAACTTGGACCTTTCCCACTCCTCCCTTCCCCAACAATTTACAGAATCAAGGGTCTTTGTGTCTTAAATGATTCTTTGATTTGACCATGAAAGTTCCTTTTTATTTGGAAAAAAGTCCATTAAGTCCATACATCTTTTTCTATGCTAGAGTAATGAGTTAGAGAGCCAAAAAATAATCTCAAAATAATACCTACAAAGAATTTTCTATTTTTTCCTACAATGAACATAATCATTATACATGAAAAAAAAAGCACAGAGGGATGGGGGGACAAACGGGAAGCGGAATGGTTCCCATGCTCGATGGCAAATTACTTCTGGGATAAATGGGGGCCTAAATCAAGCATGCAGAGTTGCAACAACCACTCAAGACTGGTCATTAAAAGATCAAATCAGTCAGTTAAGTATCTGCCTTCGGCTCAGGTCATGATCCCAGGGTCCCTGAATGCAGCTCTGTGTTGGGTACCATGCTCAGCGGGGAGTCTGCTTCTCCCTCTCCCCCTTCCTCTGTCCCTCCCCCTGTTCGTGCTCTCTCTCTCTCCCTCTCTTAAATAAATAAATAAAATCTTAAAAAAAAAAAAAAAAAAAGATCAAACCAAGTTTCCAAATCAGTTAAATCCTATGAGTTTCATGTATTTGAGTTAAAAACTGAAATAATTGGCAAAGGCATTTAAAAAAGCCTAAGTACCAGAGGACTGAGGGGCTAGGTCCATAGGATCAGGTTCTGTTATCCCGAGTCTGGGAAAAGGACAGCAGAAACAAGGCCCTTTAGTAAGACTCGGTAATGATAAACCTTCACCTATATTTTACCCAGCAGTCCCCCTAAACCTAAGCCAAAGGCTTAGATTTAATTTTGAGGCTAAGGATCTAAGGAGGCTGAGCTAGGTGTGGTGGTTGTGGGGCAGAGGGGAGGTGCCTGCCTTCCCACCCAGCAAAAGAAAAAAGACTGGAATCATCTTTTAAAAGGAACCATATTTCTGAATACAGCAAACCAAATTAGTAAATGCATTCTCTCCACCCCCATCAGCACCACCATGCCAGCCCTTCTAGCTTCCGCCTCTCATACACAAGAATAGCTCCCTTGCCTACCTGTGGAATAGCGCAGAAGTTAAACACACTTTGGTTTCTAAGTCTTGAAAGATAAGTGATGACATCTGGGATGTGGTGAAGTGCGTTGGTTATAAGTTCGTTCAGGCACTGCACAGCCGAGTCAATGTTCTGTGGCTTAGCAAAATCGCCCAACTTCTTAACATACTTGCCCCAAACCTTAAAAAGTAAGTTAGCATGGGCGTAAGTGAAAAACATACAAGCAACCGGAAAGAATCTTCATCAATAAGAACTATGATCTACAGTGAAGTTTTTCTTAGCTGCGTACTCATCTTTCACCAACATCAAGTCCGTTTCAGGCTCCACGAAGTGGCTATTTGTGATGACCAGTCAGAGTCTGATCACAACCTAGTAGTCAGTTAAGTATTTGAGAAACTGTCCCTTAGGGACACTTGGTACATCATGTACTAGGCAATACTTTGATGACTTCAAATAAAGAGGACTCCTGTTATTCCAGAAGGCATTAGTCTCCTTACAAAATCAGCTACAAGAGTACTGCAAGCTAAATGTTAAATATTCTGAAGATGGTCAGGCCCCAAAGTAATGAATGATTAACATGACATTCCCAATTCTGATAATGCTGCTGCTGAACATGTGTCTTGGGGGAGAATAAGCTGAGTCTACACAATGAGAACATTACCTCCTTGGATCTTAGTAACTCAAAAATAACATCTTCAGTATCTTCAATTCCAACAGTATGACTGATTTGACAATTTTTAATGATATTATTTAAAGGAGTCTCTGAAGCTAGCAGAGAACTTAATTTCATTTTTGGTCACTCCTAAGTTTCCCAAAGAATAATGCTTATTGTCACTTTATACCCACCCCCAATAAATGACTGACCACCACAACTACCATTTTTATAAAATCCAAAATTCCTACTAAAAAATGCAGAAAGGATGATAGAATTTAGGACATCACCTTTTGGCATCTCCAGTGATAAGGGATCTAGGCAGTGACCACCAAAGAAAAGAAAAAACCCGTAACTTACAAGGAAAAGAAAATTAAGTTATCTTTAAAATTTTAACAGCCAGTCTATAAAGCAGAAGAAAATGGGATACTCAAAAATGTGAGCTAAAAATTTTATAGAAAAATTAACTTTCAAATATCAAAGTCACAAATTACCAATATGTATAAACATGGGGAATTATTATTCTCATGGGTCTTTCCTATGTACCAGTGTGCGAGCTCCAGACAACCAAAATGACTACAGACATCAATATAAGCTCACCTTAAATTAAGGTGAGCTTAAACTAAGACTATGGAAGGGGGAAAGGGAATATTACATCATCGGTGGCTATCTAATCTGACAATTCAGAAATAAATACAATCATAAAAAATTGGAAATTAGTATAGCATATGCAAAAATAGTTTCAATTATTTTCAGGAATCATTTTGGTGGTAGTTGCATTATTATTACTATTGAGAGACTGCAGGATCTGTAATGCGGGGGAAAAAAGCAAATGAATAAATCATGGCATATACTAATTCTAGCATCTCTGATTTCTCTGAGAATTATGAATCTCAATGAGGAAGAAATGGGGCAGAAATATAATACAGAGGAGGACGTTATGTAACAATCCTACAGTCCTGAGTTTGAACTGGAAATATTAATATAAACTTAGAAGGTATTTGAGCTTTAAAACTAAACACACACACACACACAGTGACTGTCCCAAGAGTAGTGACTGTCCCTAGTGCCCAAGTGCAGTGCTGGGTACTATTTCCCATTAGCCCATGTGTCTTACCTGGGCTTCCTGAGAGCTGGATGAGTCCAGCGCTCAGGCAAGAAATACACAAAATGAGCTTAGAACATCTGCACATATCAAATGGCAAGGAAGCTATCAAAGTATTAAGGGTTCCCTCATGAGGACTCAGGAGCCAACCTGAACCTCTTCCTGACCAAAGGAGGAAAATTTTGAGCTTTAATAGTGAGAATAATTACAATAGATTAAACCCAATCAGTAATGGGTTTTGTTTTTTTTAAGATTTTTATTTACTTACTTACTTGTCAGAGAGAGAAAGTGGAGAGCACACAAGCAGGGGGAGAGGCAGATGAGGGAGAAGCAGGCTCCCTGCTGAGGAGCCCGATGTGGGACTTTATCCCCAATAAATGAACAGAACTAGACATGAAGCCTAATGACTGCTAACACCAAAAGTGGGCAAAGATCAGATGTTGTGTGCCTCTCAATAAGAGAACACCCCATCCTTCAGGAGGCACATGCTCATTTCTCTTTAAACACATTTGCTGTGTTTCAACCCATTGCAGTCATTATTCTTTTTGATAATCAAATTGTTCCATATGTGGTCAGTGAAGGCACCTTTAAATTGGACCCTGTACCTTTTTATCCTATATTTTGTACTTTGATAGCTCCCTTACTTCCTGGCACGACAGGATATTCCAAGTCCCTTCCTCCACTATTCTGTGTGGTGGGAAATAGTATTAAAAGACCAAACTGGAACACTAGTGGTACCCATTTATTACTGGTTTGTTTCTACACCTCTTGGTAGAGAGAGCTAGACATTTTTTTTTATTAAGATTTTATTTATTCATTTGACAGACAGATCACAAGTAGGCAGACAGGCAGGCAGAGAGAGAGGGGGTGGAAGCAGGCTCCCAGCTGAGCAGATAGCCCGACACTCGATCCCAGGACCCCAAGATCACGACCCGAGATGAAGGCAGAGGCTTTAACCCACTGAGCCACCCAGGTGCCCTGACTTTTTTTTTTTTTTTAAAGAGAATCTGTATCAGGAATTCATGCTGACATTTTCAAGTCAATTTAGGATTATGGGAGTTTTCCTTAACTTTATTCATAGTTTTATATTTGTACATTTTACTAAAAATCTTGGTTCCTAGACTGACATGAACACAACTACCTATCTGCTGTATGTTACAGGGTGTCTGTAACAGTTTCAGTATTTCTATAACATTATTCCCAGTATAATTACTGTACACATTTTATTATATTGAGTATGTTTACGCTGCTTTGCATCTTGCTTTCTTTCACTTAGTAATATAACCTGGTGATGGCTCCATAGTAGTATAGTTCTTTCTGTGCTCCACCAAGGGAATATACCATAGTTCATTCAATCAGTCCGGTATAGATGGATATCTCAGTTGTTTACAAACTGTAACTATTAGAAACAAAGCTGCACCACTAAGCCCCCATATTATTCACTTGCCAAGCTGCCAGCGCTCAGGCTGTTTGCACCAGGATACACTCTCCCCAGCCACAGAGTGCCTGCATCCCCAGTCTTGCTTAGCCATTACCAAACGACGACTTTTTGCCAGTCTGGCGCTGGAAATAGTCTCTGAGGGTTCTTTTCTCCTTTTTTTTTTTTTTTTTTTTGGTTATGCTATTTGGACTGACATTTAGTAAGCACCCTCGACAAAGTTTATCTCATTTTATTCACACCACTACCCTGTGGTCTAACAGCTATTCAATAGTACAGAAGAGGAAGCAAACTGTGTGCAGACCTGCAGAGCTGGTGCGCATGACCCACGCTGGGGGGACGCGCCTGGGTGAGAGGCAGTGTGATGACAGGGGACAAGCCCCAGCTAGGACCCAGAGACTCAAGTGGCCCTTCCAGGTGGCCCCTGACTCACTGCAGGTCCTCACACAAACCCCTTCCCTTCACTGAGCCATGGCGTCCCAGGAAGGGCGGTCAAGAGCTCTTTGGCAACCCTGCCCACACAGAGTCACCTAGGAAGCTTGGCAAACTAGAATGTCTCAGCCCGGGGTCATTTTAATGGGAATTTTTCTTATTAGGAGTGGGACTGATCATCTTTTCAGCTGTTTAAGGATCTTTCTTTCAAAAAAAAAAAAAAAAATTGTTCCTTCTATGAATAACCTGTTATCTCTTTGCCCGGTTTTCTGCAAGGTAGCTGGTCTTAACTTTTAGCAGTTTTTATATTAGGAATAGCAGTCCCGTATTTGCCGTTTAAGTTGCAAATATTTTCCCTACTTTGTCACCTGCCCTTTTTTCACTTTAAAGGCATTTGGTTGGGGTGCCTGGGTGGCTCAATCAGTTAAGTGACTGACTTCAGCTCAGGTCATGTATGATCTCAGGGTTCTGGGATGGAGGCCTACAGCAGGCTCCCTACTCAGCGGGGAGTCGGCTTCTCCCTCTGCCTCTGCCCCTCCCCCTGTTCACACTCTCTCAAATAAATAAAATCTTTAAATAAAAAAATTAAGAGCACTTGCTTTTAGGAAACCATTTTACAGAAAGCAATAGACAAATGCTGGAGTAAAATCAGGACATAGTCCTAATATTTTCTAGCTGCCCTTCTGAATAAAGTCAATGTCCAAGGCTTTCCTTGACTACCTGTTTTTTAAAATTAAGTCAAAGATCAACTCTTCTCTTATAATGAACATTCTATAGTTTTTGCCTCTCCCTCTCTAGCATCTTCCTCCTTCTTGCCACAGAATCCTTCTTTTTTGGCGGGGGCTGGGGTGAGGGGGATGGGTGGTAGAATCCATTCTATGTGTGTTGGGAAGATATAACCCAGGTCTGGCCAGAGTACTCAGCCCTCTGGCTACATGGTAACTGATTATGGGTTGGGCACAGAATCCATGTCCCATCACCTGGGCCTTCTTAAGAACTTCTTTATTAAGCTAGTGGATTGTGAGTCTTGAGTTGTTATATCCATCACTTGGAGAAAGCCGAACCAAGAGATAGAAAGAACAGGGATAGAGCCTCTGTGTGAGAGTATGTTACCATACATAGTCTGAACCCTTGGATTTAGCCAGTTTACTCTGAAGCAAACTAAATCCTAACCTGTTTTATATATTCTCTTACATTGATTCACATTTCTATCATTTGCAACCAAAAGATTTGTTTTCTTTTGTTTTCAGAAAGTATATAAAATTATTTTTCTCAAATCTCCTGTATTTGTTACCTCTTGAGGCCAAAACTCTCTTCCTTCTCGTTGGTCTTCCAGATAATCACGAATGATGTTTGTTTTCTGCAGAAAGAGGCCCATAGAATTGGCACATTCTGTATCTTCACCAACTAAGGGGTCTTCTAACTCTGAGGCTGAGAACAGACGGGAAAGGCCAATTCCCACCAGCCCAGCGACATAGTGACAGTACTGTAAGAGACAATGAAGTACTTACTACAATGGGAACACCCAGGATCACTGGCTATAAAAAAGACCCCAAAAGCCAAAAAAACAAAACCCCAAAACAGGTTCCAAACACGTAGAAGATCTCAGTTTGATTAAAAAACACAAATATACATTATGTACATGTGAGGAATAAAAAACATGTGCACAAACGATTTAACCCAAGTGACCTCTGATCTCTGACTGGAGTGGTGGTTTTATTTTTTTACCTGCTTTTCCGTATTTCTACTGTGGACATGTACTACTCCTAGAATAAAAGGTCATTGTAAAATAAAACTAGTACAGTAAGCTTTTTGATACCTAAAATTGAGCGTGAAGGCAATGAGGGAATAAAGAATATTCTAATAGAAACTAGAATAGTAGTGGGAGCTTAGTCTTGAAGACACTCCAAGATCTTGCCGTGTCTCAAAATCTCCGTTACATAGAAGGACAAAGTACCACAGCTCTGTCCTTGCCACGGTTCAAAGCACTCTGCATGTTCATTCCTTACAAATGCCTTCACGAGGCACGTATTGTTACTACCACCATTTTACAGATGTGCAAGCTGGGGCAGACAGAGTTCGGTCAATTAACTACCCAAGATCACTCACCTGGAAGTTAGAGGCGAGGGACTCAAAGCCAGATGGTCTGGCTTATAAGGCAGGTTCTAACAACTTTACTGAAACTGCCTTTTCTCCAAAGAGATCTTGGTAAACGTCATTCTTGACTGTCAAAGAAGTTTTTTCCTATCAAAGTAGTTTGTCAAAGCTCTCCTCTCTTAAAAAGAGTATTCCAAGACAACTTAATGCAACACTCTATGAAATGAATGTCCATTACACACGGTAAGAAGCGGAGTGCAGTTAAAGAAGGTACACTCTGGGGTGGACAACAGCAAGGGTAAATGTTCGGGAAAGACCAAAGGAAGGCCTCTGGATGAAAGAAACGCAAAGCCAGACTAATCAAAGGGCACAATGAAATGGCAAAGAGAAAGCACTCAAAATGTGGTCTAAGAATGGAGGAATCTGGAAAGAGTAAAGATATGCTAAAATAGAGACAGAAGCTGTGGACAGCTAAAAGAAATTTAGAAAGAATTACTAGAAATTAAAAGACATCAGTAGGTCCTTGGCACTGCCCTAGGAAAAGGAGATTTTAAGATAACTGTTCTTTGGATAGAAATATTCCTAGACTGGAAGTAGTCCCCCTTCCTCCAAAGTTAAAGTGGGGGAGAATCACTCGAAGTACTGAATTTCATCTAACCAGAACTTACACTCAACAAACTATCACTGGGTCTCCTGAATAGGTCTGCAGAGCAGAAAAGGGATTTACCACGCAGCTAACCAGTGCTGATTCCTGGCCCAGAGGAGTTTAAACTTTAACTTTAATTTCATAAATGGGTAATTCCAGCAGCAGCATCACTCATGCCAACTTGGACAGCGTAACCCAGCCGCCGCAAAGATGTTGCCAGCAAGTTTTGAGGACTGAAGGATTAAGAGGCCAGACTTTGAACCTACATTCACCCAGGGAGTAGGTATGTAGTCACCTCTCTTCTGAGATCCTAACTTAAACACTATTAAAGATACAAAATACACACGTAATTCAGATGTTTAAAATGTCTTTGCTTCCACTGGGGAGATGAAGAAGTCTCACAAACATCATTCCTACGGAAAATGGGCAACATCCCTCCTTCCTATCGGTATTTTGATGCTTAGTTTAGTCCCCGTGGTCAATTAGGTCACTTTGTCTAGACAGGCACTTTCTCCCTGCCCCCTAATTCCTACCCTGGCCATATCCTACGCAGCTGCTGCTCAGGAGTAAACACAGGCCAAATAGAAGTCATAATAATTTTATCTGCCACATCATCTGCTCTCATTGCCCTTTCCAGCTACCCTGCCTCCTGAGGAAGACCACCTCACCCATGTGGGGTCTCCCACAGCTAATCCCCACATATATTCGTTTCTAACTGCCATATGAACTGGGGGAGGGAGGTTGAGAAACTTGGAACTTCTCCCATTGTGTTAATTCTGTAAGGAGATGACGGGAAAGGAGGAAGTACGGTACTGGAGAGTTACTCACTTCTCAGCACAACACACCCACGATACTAAGTCAGTACCTCTGGATACTCAAAAAGTTGGAAAGGAAACACACACATAATTTAACAGTTTAAGTGGTACCTACTTCTCCTCAACAAATCGGGTCAGGCTGGCGCAGAGTTTAAAAGTCATCTTGTGCTAAGATGGAACTGGAGACTGATTCAGATGCTAAGGTGTGTCCACACACACACATACTCAGCGATGGAAGAAAGTAAATAACCAAAACCACATTTTTAAGATTTGAAAACCTCAGCTATCTCTATATTAAGTGATGTGGCCATTTATCTAAAATTTCACAGCAAGTCAGAGGCACTTCTAGAAGCTTAATGTTTGTACTTCTGGACAGGTTATATTCACTTTGGCCTAACTTAATGGCAAACTCCCTAGGGCATGGATTATTTCAAGTATTCAACTCTAAGTCCCTTTATTAAGTGTTTATGATGAGACATTCAAGCTACACAGGTGGGCTGTAAAACCAGAAAACTTGGAACTGGTAAGACAACTTTTTTCCTCACTCTGAACTTCACAGCACGTGCTGCCAGCTCTGTTCTAGCGCCACACACCAACACAGCTTGTAAACACTGACCTTGTCCCACTCCTGTTCAGACGTTACGTGTTTATCCAAAAACTCCGCCATCCCAAATCCCATTTTCCGGCAAATGTCAACAATCACTGTTTGATATTTCTCAGCCAAATTTCTAAACTCGAGGGAAATCTGAAAATGGAAATTAAAAAAAAAAACAACCCACAACAGAAAATATGAAATATGTATTTACATTGGGAACCAACATGGTACATACAGATCATAAGATAAAACAACAGTAGAACATTAAGACTCCCAGATGATTCATCTATAAGCCTAATACCTAGGTCATTCTAGTTTTCTACATATTGTGTAATAAGCTCAGAAATGTTATAATTGTTGAAATAGAAGGGTCTAAAAACTGCTTAAGTTTCTAAAGAAAATCAAAGTCTCACTCTACACTCATCTTTCCAATAGATAATAAATGAGGTGTTCCAGCATAAAGTGGACATAAACATAAGAATTTTAGGAAGAATGCCCCATTTCAGACAAACCTCATGATAGGGAAGACTCATTCCTTCAAACATGCACCAAGCACTTCCTATGTAACAAGCTTTGTTCTAGGCACTGGGGATACACAGCCTGGAAAGGAACAGAAACTTAAACTTGGTACAGTTTACATTCTACGGAGGAGATGAGCCACCATTTTTATCATCAATTTCCAAATTTCTATCAGGAAGTTATAGTGTCTCCCCTACTATAAGGCTAAATGTTAAAATTACATTACCATAAAACAATACAAACATTGAATGAATATGAAAGATATTTCATAACTAATTCATAGCTCAATAAATGTATGTTATTACCACTATTAGCATTTAAAAATAACCCTCTGCTATCCTTTCAGTTGTGTTTGGGGTAGCTCTCGAAGACTACTAGTTTCCACTAGTACCAGGCGAATAAGATATGCTCTAATCCATAATACACAGTGGAAGTTCTAGAAAGCCTGGCTTTAAATGATACTAATGACCACAAAGCATAAAACACCAGGTTCAATCTCAATGTACACACACTGGGGAGGGGCTCATTTGGTGTGAACACTCTGTCTAGGCTTATGCCTGAAGGCTGTGGGACCTGGGGCAAGAGCACAAACAGAGGCCCACACACCATACTGGCTCAAAATCTTGAAATTATCAGTCACACTAGTAACCCGTTAAACAGTGTGCACTATTCTCCTGCTTTTACAGAGACCTTCACCACAACCTGAAGGACTCAGGTGTGAGTTTAAATCTCCCTCAGGGCTTTGTTCCAAAAGGCAGCAGAGCAGAGACTGGTGATCCCCACCTTCTGGTCTGCAGCCTGGCCTTTCCACTCCCAACTCTGTCTAGCGC
>ML101903.1:0-11065 GCA_003697995.1 Taxidea taxus jeffersonii
CTTAAGAGCTGGGGACCTTGTGTAAATTTCCTATCATCTCCTAACCTCAACATCCTCACTTGTACAATGGGCATCATCATAGTCTCTCTCATAAGGCTGATGTAGGATTGAATTAGTTATTGCACATACTGTGGTTGGAATTTGTCCGGCACAGAGTGAGTGCTGAACAAAATGGTGGCTAGACTCAATGGACAGAGGAGAGAGGTTGGCAGAGCTCAGTTCCCAAGGGCTTTGTTAGTTGTGCTAAGAAATAATGCTTGAGCTCTGACCACAGAGAGCTTGTCATTCAGAGGGGGGAGACAATTATAACAGAACAAGCTAAATACTGCATTATGGAAAGAGATTGGGTCGTGATGGGAAGCTCAGAGAAAGGTTCTTAATCCAGTCCGGGGGCACTGAGGAAGTCTTCTCAGAATAGAGGAAATGGAGTGAAGTCCTGACCCGGCTGGGTGTCCCTGGGGTGGACAGGGAGGGTAGATACGCAGGGATGGGAGGAAAGCAGTGCTCAGGCAGATGGTACACACAGAAGCCATCTCCAGAAACAAATACATGTTGCAGCCCAGAAGTTCTAGAAAGTGAAAAGAAAAAAGGTCTGAGCCCTTCAGCTTCAGAAAGCCTGTTTTTGCCCTCATCCTCTTGTCGTGCAGGTCCTTCACTATGTGTTCACACACTCTCTCACCTGATCCTCGGTACCTGGAAATATAGCTTCTGAAAGGCCCCTTTTATAGAGAGGACACTGTGAGGTCAGGTGATTTGCCCAAGATCATAAAGGAAAGTGGTAGAGTGGAGCTGTGAAGACAATGTCCATCTAACTCCAATGCCTGGATGCTTAACTATTAATTTCAGATATTTAAATTTCAGGTAAGATGCTTCCCTGAGATTTTTTCCCCCCAGAAGACAAAAGAGTAAATGCTCTAAAAGAGAACCCAGGGGAGTCCATAAAACCAAATGTCCTTTTAAAGCCCGAGTCCAGTCAAGCAAGGCCAAGAGATGAAACCTTTCTTAGTGCGCTAGAGTGCATGCATATAAATGTGTGCACACGTGTGGGTGTATGCACACATGAGCACCAGCGCAATGTTCCCTTTGCTATTGGCTGATTTTATTTGATAAATATACATAGATTGGAGATAGGTTGGTAGACAGACAAACAGAATTACATACATGCCAATGAATAAATTGGGGGTGGGGGAGAGGTGGATAAAGCCATCCCGATGGCCCTGGTGGTTGACTCTAATAAAACAGCTCTGTTGGAATAATGCGGTGCCTGAGAGATGGGGTGTAATATGGTTAAATGCTTTTATGGTTCCCCATTAAAGTAAGTGGATGGAAATTCATAAAATATTGATAGCATTTGAAATGTGTTCATTCACATCTCTGCCCAGAATCTCAAGTGATGGAAGGGTGACTGGCCCAGGCAAAGACAGCATGACCCAACCACACAGCCCCTCAATGCCCAAGTATCTGGGATGTTGTCTGGTCAAGAGTCGATAATGGGAGCACTGAGAGAAGGGAAGCTGGGGGCATAAATGAGGAAGCACTTACCTTTCCCAGTGCCTATGCCCAGCAAAGAAAACAGACAAACAGTGTGTCCACCATGGCATGAGGAAGGACCTTATACAAACTTACAAAGCCAGCTCAGCAAAATCAATAGGTCTCCAACTAGACTCTATTTTTGTAATGCTTCTTCCCCATTCCAACCATATATTAAGAATGAGGGTTTGATCCTACTACCCACCCCCGGCTATAGCTGATTTTCCCATGAGTGATCTGGCCAAATGAGGCCAATCAGATTTTTTTCCCCCTGGAAAATCTTAAATGGTACTCCAGGGAAGCCAGCCTCTTTGTTGACGAAGCTGAGATGGCTGGTTATAAACACTTCCAGTTCTGCTTCTCTTGATGGGGACAGAGTCCTCCAAGAGGACAAAACCTCTACAAAGAGAAAGGAGAAGCAAAGATGGAAATGCTTTGTGATGGTCAGATCCCTGGTTTATCCTCACACAGGAGCAACAACAGTAACAAAAAAATCCCTGATTTTGCCTAAGCGTATTTGACTTCTGGAAAATGTCACCTTTAAACCCATTTTACTTTATATTCTCCATCTATCACATAATATATAATTAACAGCTGTATGTAATGTTTATTGGCCATCTTCCCATGTGGTGATTACTTCGCTACATTACTTCATGATTTTCCTCCTTGAATCCTTACAGTAATCCTAGGAAGTGACTATTATTGTTTTTCCCATTTTACAGATGAATAAACTAAGATGCTGAGTGGAGACACAGCTAATTTCACAGATGTATTAACTGACAGATCCAGAGTCCAATAAGAATGAGTCTGCAGCTGGCTCTGTGTTCTTAATATTCTATTTCCTCCCTACAGAGCTCCTGAAAATCTAGATTGATCTTCCAGAGTGACATCTAACTACCTTTTGGCTCCTGCCTCCCCCAGGCCATCATCATTCCCCGTTCCACAGATTTCCACTCCAAGATATGTGGACACTGTCTCCCATACTGTCTCCATCCTAGGTTGGAGTCTGGACTGGAGCATCTAAATGATCCTTCAGGTCCCAGTCTTTGTTAAAAAATTCTGTCCTCCACTTTGTAAGTGTCCTCTTTCTTTTTCTTTGCCAAATGCAGCTTTGATCATGTTACTCATTTGCTAGAAAACCATAAGTGAAAACACATTTATACCAGACCAAGTTCAAGTTCCTTCATAAGACATTCAATATTTTTCACAGTCTGACCCCAACCTACCTCTCAATTTCCAGCCAGTCTCCATGACACTCCCAAATCTCCATCTACACTGAGAAAATTTCAAATCTCCAATATGCACCTTTCCTGCTGCTCTTCCTGTCCTTTTCTCTTTCTCTGGTAGGACCTGATCTTTCCACAGGAGCACACAGTTTCTGAGGGGCAGGCAGACCTAGAGTTGAAATCCAGCTATTCTGATTTCTCGTAGATACCCCCTATGATTTATTCATTTAGTATCCCACCCCCCGAATGTTCACCGAGAGCTTTGAGCTATTCGATTTCTCAAATTCTGTGCTTCTCTCTTTGTGGATGAAGGTATTGAAGATTTTTGTTCACATTCACACCTGGGAAGACAAATGTTGTCATTTGTCATTTAACCTGTGAGATCATTCTTTGTCATATATTGGTACCTTTAAAGATTTTAAGATGGTCTGACATAGGATAATACACACATTTTAACACATAGGAGAGAAATGTCTGGAGTCAGCGGCAATTTCTAGAAATACAGGCATTTACAAAATGTGCTAGGAAGGGAAAATCTATGTGAAAAGTACAGTGAGTTTATTTGAAAGGAGAAAAAAAAAAAAAGGATGGAGGACATATTGGCGTGTTTGTCTTTTGGCCACTTGCTCCACAGAAAAGATAATGACCATGTCCAAATGTTCTTTCCAGGTATACTTTCTATCAGTATAAAACTACCCTTCGCACGGATTCAAAAGCAGGTAACTCATTGTCTTTTCAACTTCTGCAGGACGGAGAGCTCCCTGTGGAGCATGCAGCAGCAGAGGTGGGGGGGGCACTGACAAGCTCCAGGGGGCAGCGGGGGCCTTAAGGACCCCAAGCCCAAATCCACTTCTCGGCAGCTCCATCCCTAGGTCTCCTTCAGCCTCCACAACCCCTTGAATTAGCTCACTTTTTCTTCTAAGCTGCTGTAATTTTTAAACAAAAGACATTTAAACATGGCTCCTGGATGATGACATTCGAGCCATGGGCCTTTCTCATTCTTTGTGGGCACCTGAGCTGTCAGTTCCTCTCCCCTAGGAGCACACTGTCCAATGAGGAGACAGGCCTTCTTTGGACTGAAGACCATTAAAGGGAAGTAAATGTACTGACATAGAAGATCATGAGCACAATATTTCCTGGGACTCTGTGGCCTCCTTGAGGTCAATGGGGAAACACTTCATTTTTTGAAGATTGAATTGGGTTTTACTAATGGACTCTTCCTCAGTGTCAGCCACAGAGTTGAGCCCTAGGCCGGCTTCTGCCAGCTGAAAGCAGGTGCAATAGAATCTGGGAGCCTCAAGCTGTCATCCCAGGTTCACCTTTCAAGGAAATCTGGCACAAGATACCTAAAGTTTGATTTTTTCCCCTCACTGATCCCCAAGTAATACTATGTATACCATTGACTACTGGCTATTTTTTTGTGTGTGTGTGTCATATACTTATTTTTATTGAGATAAAATTCACATATCATACAATTGACCATTTCAAAGTGTACAGTAGAGTGGTATTTAGAAAATTCACAGTGTTTTGTAATGAGCAGCTTTCTCTAGATTTAAAAAGTTTTCATCATCCCACAAAAACACATTACTTCTCTTCCTCATTCCTCCCTTTCTTCCTCCTCCCCTCTCTCCTTCCTTTATTGATCACATCAAGTGATCATGCCTTCTTTTTCTTCCCCCTCCATTACCTGGCAAACTTTCATCTGCTTCCTGTCTATGGAATGGCCCCACTATGGATGTAGCATACAAATAAACCACGTAATAGGTAACCTTTTGTGTTTGGCTTCTTTCACTCAACTTAATTTTTCCAAGGTTCATCCACATTGTAGCATGGATCAGTACTTGATTCTTTTTATAGCTGAGTAATATTCTACCGTGTGGGTATACCAAATTTTGTTTATCCATTCAAGTGTTTATGAGAATTTGAGAAGTTAAATCGTTTCCACCTTTTGGCTATTATGGTAATGTTTCTATAAACATTCATGTATAAGTAAGTTTCTGTGTGGATATATGGAATTGCTAGTTCATATATGGCATTTAACTTTTGAGGAAATTCATCAAACCATTTTCTATAGCATACCCCCACCAACAACTTTTTTTTTAAAGATTTTATTTATTCATTTGAGAGAGGGGGGGCACAAGCAGGAGGAGCAGCAGGCAGAGGGAGAAGCACGCTCCCTGCTGAGCAAGGAACCCAATGCAGGACTTGATCTCAAGACCCTGGAATCATGACTTGAGCTGAAGGCAGACGCTTAACCCTCAGAGTCACTCAGGAGCCCCTGGATCAACAACTTTTATCTGACGTATGTTCCCTGGACTTTGTCCTATTTGCCTCTGTGGCCCATGGAGATGCTTATATCTCATAGTTATAACAATGAGGGGGTATATTTATAAACTTAACGGGAGGCACTAAAGACAGAATGATCTTTTTGGAGAGAACAAGTGTAAATTTTGACATACCAGCTTTATAAGGAACGCATGAAGACATAAGAAAATTGATGCACTGTTCTTTATCATATAGGTGGTTGAATTTGGGGCTCTTCCTCTATAGGAGGGAGTGGAGGAGGAAAGGTAAAAAAAAGGAGGGAGGGAATGAAGGAGTGTAGAAAATGAGCAGAAAGCTAGGAAATGTGTCCTGGCTGATGTGGTTCCTTCCAGGCTTGCCTGCCCACAGTTCCCCTATAAAATACAATATACTCTCAGGGGCGCCTGGGTGGCTCAGTGGATTAAGCCACTGCTTTCAGCTCGGGTCCTGATCTCAGGGTCCTGGGATCGAGCCCCACATCGGGCTCTCTGCTCCACGGGGAGCCTGCTTCCTCCTCTCTGCCTGCCTCTCTGCCTACTTGTGATCTCTGTCTGTCAAATGAATAAAATCTTTAAAAAAAAAATACAATATACTCTCATATAGAAGGAATAAGTCACTTTCATCATGATGGTTCTGGTGGTTGCTAATTCTGAAGAAGAGGTTACGTTTTACAATAAGAATGAAGTAGTATGGGATGGAAGCAAAATTCACGGAGTATCTAAGATGTTGAGGGACACTGACAAAGATAAATACCTTCTCTGTGCCCCACCTCACTTACTCCCACCTTGAATCAGTAGAAGCCTGGAGAGGACTTCAGCCTTACTCCAGCCACAGGATTCTCTTCCATGGCAAGGGGCGGTGAGTCCTCAAGAGGATATCTAGGGTTACAGAGGTATAATCAATACATATGGGGACAATGATCATATTGCTATGCAGATGATAAGTATCAGTATTAATTTTGAATTCATGGGGTCAACCTTCACATTCTAGCACTTAATCAAAAAATGATCAACAGGCCATGCACAGATAATCCTCTGAACTCAAGAACACACAAGATGCTTTGTAGGAGGGGCATGTGTGGTGGGAGGCTTTCTCTCAGAGAGCTCATAGCATGGTAGGAAGTAGGAAACTCAAGCAGACATAACTGTCCCTAGGTCATAAAGTGAAATGAACAGAGCACTGGATGCAGTCCACTTGAAGAGTACAAATGACTTGCTAGAGTAAGGAGAGGCAATACCATAGGAAAGGCAGGAAGGAAAGGAGGAGGGTGACAGAAGGAGGGAGGGAGGAAGGAAGGAAGGGAGGAAGGATGGAAGGAAGGAAGGAAGGAAGGAAGGAAGGAAGGAAGGAAGGGAGGAAGGGAGGAAGGAAGGGAGGGGAGAAGGAAGGAATGAAAGAATCAAGAAGTGGAAGCTGAGAGCTAGGCCATCAAGGACAACTTTGAAGAGCCAGTAGAAAGAAGAATAATGTGGGTATAGATGCTAACAGGATGTGGAGTCAGGTGATGCTAAATTCAAATACCAGCTTTCCAACATATTACTGATATGCGTGTGTCCTTGGATAATTTATTTTCTCTCTCAGAGCCACAGTTTTCTCATAAGCAAGTGGGAATATTACCTACCTTGTAAGAGTGTCATTAGGATTAATTTGGATAATGAATGGAAATGTTGGCACAGACTAAGGAACTATCCTCTGATATTTCCTATTTCGCTGAGTTTATTCAACATGTGTAATGTGTTGGATTTTGTTAAATGGCTCATCCATCTATAAACATGTCATGATTTTTTTCTTCTTAGTTCTATTAATATGATGGATAATATTAATAGATTTCTTAATATTGAAACACTCTGTTCTTGAAATAAAACCTACTTGGTGTAATATATGTCTTTTTAATATGCTGGTGTTAATTTTTTGCATTGATATTCATAAGCAATGTTGACTTGTATTTTATTTTTTGATGCAAGCTTTGCTAAAGAAGATAGAACAAACATTATGCTCATCTTATAAAATGAATTTGGAAGAGTACCTTATGTTTCCATACTTTGCAATAATTTAAGGAGCATTGACATAATCTGATTTTAAAGATTTGGTAGAATTCAAATATGAAAGTACTTGTCCTAGTGATTTTGTATGAGGAACTTTATAACAACTTTCACTAATTTTTTGAAGATGGTTTGTTTGCAACTTTCTGAATTTTGTTAAGTTGTAGTTTTCTTTAAAAAGATGAATTTCTCTAATTTTCAGGTATATTCCATGCAAAACATTCAAAATAACCCCCTGAGATTATTTTTTCTTTTAATAGATATTTCCCCTTGTTATTTCTAATTTTACGTATGAATGTTTTCTTCCACCAATGTCTCCATTAGGTTTGCAAGTATCTTTATGGATATATTTTTTTAAGTACTAAGTTTTGGACTTACTAAATTAAGTTTCTCACTTCATTAATCCCCTACTTTCAACTTCATTATTTCCTCCCTCTACTCTCTTTTAGTTTACTTTGTTCTAGTTTTTCTAACTTTATTGAGTTGGGTATTTTATTCATTTATTTTTCTTTTTAATTTGTTTGACATTGGTATTTCATGCTCTGATTTTTTTCTCTGACAAATGCTTAAGTTTTATTCTATAGATTTTACATGCTGCATTTTCATTACTACTATCATTTTCAAATAATTGTATAATTTTATTTCACTTTCCCCAAGGTTTTTAAGTAAACCTTTAAAAAAATCTCCTGACACAGAAAACTTTAAAATAATTTTTTTCTATCATTTCTACTTTTGTTGAATATCATCATAAAATCTATTATTTCTATTCTTTGGAACTTACTGAAGGGCATATGTGTGTGTGTCCTGAAATACAGACAATTGCGTGAATATTCTATACACCCTTGAAAATAATTTGTGTTCTGAATTACTAAGATTCAGATACCCACTGTATTCACTGTGTTGGTTAGGCCTTCTAAATTGTATCAAACTTTGCCTACCTCATAAATTTTGGATTGTGCTAGGTATGGTAGATACTCCTATGAATTTATATTCTTTCTTGTTTCTAGAGCTTTTACTTTATGTTTTTGTTGTGGTTTTGGATGCTTAAGTATTATTAACAGCTCTATCTTTGTGCTTTAAAGTATGTAACAATATAAATACCTTTCTGTGTCTCTTTTAAATAGCAATGGTCTACATTTATAGTGACTAACATTCCGGTTTGCCCACGTATTTCCCAGGATGTGAGAATTTCAGTGCTAAACACAGGAAAATCCCAGGCTAACTGGACAAGTTGGTCACTTTATTGAAATTCTACCTTTTCTGATATGCAGACTGTGAACCTTGATTTATTATACTTTTTTTTTTTTTTTGGTAACAGCTTTATCGAGGTATAATACATATTCCGAAAACTTGCCCATTTAAACTGTAGAATGTTCTTTAGTATATTTGCAGAATTGTGCAACCATCAATGCAGTGAATTATTCATTCAATGGAATATTATTTGGCAGTCAAAAGGACTAGAAAGGATGCATGCTTAACCTGGATGAATCTTGAAAACTTTATGCTAAGTAAAAGAAGACGGTCATAAAAGAGCACATGTTGTAAGATTTCACTGAGATGAAACGTATAGGATGGGAAAATCTATAGAGATATAAAGTAGATTAGTTCCCTAGGACTGGAGAATTTGAGGGAACTGAAGATTATCTGCTAGTGGGGTTGGGTTTCTTTTTGGGGTGATGAAAATGTCCTCTGATTTATTTCTGTTTCCGTTTGCCTGGTATATATGCTCCTGTCTTTTTGTTTTATTTTTAACCTGTTTCTATCTCATAGTGTCAAGATCTAAATCTCTTATTTACAGCATTGTATGCAATTTATTTTGTTAGAAAATCTAAATTTTTTAAAGAGGTGAATTAAGTTCATGATACTTATAGGTAAGATTGTTATATTTGCCCTTTGCTCTGCCAGGTTTTATATTGTATTTATAAATATGCTATCTTTTATACAAATAGTCTTTCATAATTTGGTATATTTTATTTATTTCTATATTTTTACATTTTTTAAGGGAGGGATAGAGTGCGTAAGAAAGTTTATAAGTTTGTTCAAACTTCCTCCTTTATGTCGATATTTTTGTATTTATGGCAATTATCTATTGGCTTACTACTCTGAATAATATTAAAATTTGCTAATAATCTCTTCTTCATCACCTTCTATCCCAGGAATTGATTTGAAACAATATCTTTTTATTCCTAGGTAAAAACTGTAAAGTGACCATGAGCTTAATCTACTTTTTATATGCTTTCCACCTTTTTAAAAGTTGATGCTGTGTTCCATCTGGATGTCTTCTTTGCAGAGATGTCTGTTCATGTCCTTTGCCCATTTCTTGATTGGATTATTTGTTCTTTGGGTGTTGAGTTTGATAAGCTCTTTATAGATTTTGGATACTAGCCCTTTAACTGACAGGTCATTTGCAAATATCTTCTCCCATTCTGTCAGTTGTGTTTTGGTTTTATTAACTGTTTCCTTTGCTGTGCAAAAGCTTTTGATCTTGATGAAGTCCCAATATTCATTTTTGCCATTGCTTCCCTTGCCTTTGGCATTGTTCCTAGGAAGAAGTTGCTGCATCTGAGTTGAAGAGGTTGCTGCCTGTGTTCTCCTCAAGGATTTTGATGGATTCCTTTCTCACGTTGAGGTCTTTCATCAATTTTGAGTTTATTTTCGTGTGTGGTGTAAGGGAATGGTCCAATTTCATTTTTCTGCATGTGGCTGTCCAATTTTCCCAACACCATTTGTTGAAGAGGCTGTCTTTTTTCCATTGGATATTCTTTCCTGTTTTGTCAAAGATTTGTTGACCATAGAGTTGAGGGTCTATTTCTGGGCTCTCTATTCTGTTCCATTGATCTATCTTTCTGTTTCTGTGCCAGTACCATACTGTCTTGATGATGACAGCTTTGTAATAGAGCTTGGAGTCTAGAATTGTGATGCCACCATCTTTGGCTTTCTTTTTCAATATTCCTTTGGCTATTCGAGGTCTTTTCTGGTTCCATATAAATTTTAGAATTATTTGTTCCATTTCTTTGAAAAAATTGGATGGATTTTGGTAGGCATTGCATTAAATGTGTAGATAGCTTTAGGTTGCATAGACGTTTTCATAATATTTTTTCTTCCAATCCATGAGCATGGAACATTTTTCCATTTCTTTGTGTCTTCCTCAATTTCTTTCATGAGTACTTTATAGTTTTCTGAGTATAGATTCTTTGCCTCTTTGGTTAGGTTTATTCTTAAGTATCTTATGGTTTTGGGTGTAATTGTAAATGGGATTGAGTCCTTAATTTCTCTCTCTTCTGTCTTGTTGCTTGTTGTTGTTGTACATGAAAAAGTGTTCCACATCACTCGGCATCAGGGAAATACAAATCAAAACCACAATGAGATACCACCTCACACCAGTCAGAATGGCTAAAATGAACAAGTCAGGAAATGACAGATGCTGGCGAGGATGTGGAGAAAGGGGAACCCTCCTACACTGTTGGTGGGAATGCAAGCTGGTGCAACCACTCTGGAAAACAGCATGGGGGTTCCTCAAAAAATTGAAAATAGAGCTACTTTATGACCCAGCAATTGCACTACTGGGTATTTACCCTAAAGATACAAACGTAGTGATCCAAAGGGGCACATGCACCCAAATGTTTATAGCAGCAATGTCCACAATAGCCAAGTTATGGAAAGAACCTAGATGTCCATCAACAGATGAATGGATAAAAAAGATGTGGTACATATATACAATGGGATACTATGCAGCCATCAAAAGAAATGAAACTTTGCCATTTGTGACGACATGGATGGAACTAGAGGGTATTATGCTTAGCGAAATAAGTCAATCAGAGAAAGACAACTATCACATGATCTCCCTGATATGAGGAAGTGGAGATGCAATGGGGGTGGGGGTTAAGGGGGTAGGAAAAGAATAAATGAAACAAGATGGTATTGGGAGGGAGACAAACCAAAAGAGACTCTTAATGTCATAAA
>ML101903.1:11165-23694 GCA_003697995.1 Taxidea taxus jeffersonii
CAGAGGGTATTATGCTTAGCGAAATAAGTCAATCAGAGAAAGACAACTATCACATGATCTCCCTGATATGAGGAAGTGGAGATGCAATGGGGGTGGGGGTTAAGGGGGTAGGAAAAGAATAAATGAAACAAGATGGTATTGGGAGGGAGACAAACCAAAAGAGACTCTTAATGTCATAAAACAAACTGAGGGCGTGGGGGGGAGGAGTGTTGGGAGAGGGTGGTGGGGTTACATTATATGTTTATATAAAAATAAAAAGAAAAAAGAGAAAAAAAAGAAAAATGAAGATAAAATGCCTACTTTGCAGGATTAAATGGCATAGGTATGTGCCTGCTGCCCAGTAAATAAATGATAGCTATATAAAATAAATTTTTAAAAAAGTTGATGCTGTGTTCCTACAATTTCAGAGCATATAGTTGTTTTGGCGGATACCTTCTCTCTTATAAGCATCATTCATACTTTGTTCTACCAGTAGCTATATATTTCATGTTCGCCACCAGACCTTATGCCAATGTCTCTCCAGTCAATTTCATTCTTTGGTAGTTTACCCAGGAAAGACTCCTGGGGACAATAATTCCTGAGTTTCTGCTTATTGATAGGAGTTTGTCTGCAGTCTTTATACTTGAAAGTAAGTTCAGCTGGATTAATAATATATGGCTCATATTTTCTTTCCTTGAGTATCTTAAATATGTCATTCCATTGTCTCCTGATATAAAGTGTTGCTGTCAAGAAATCTGATAGCCATCAAATTTTCTTTCTTTTTAAGTGACTTAGTTCTTTTACCTGGGAGCTCAAGGCATTTTTTAGAATGTTTTGATATTGGTCATTCTGGTTCATTTTTCTCAAGGATATGGTGTTCCTTTCCAGTATGTGCTTACAGATCTTTTTTTTTTTTTAAACAAATTTGTTTTAAACTGGCTTTTTTGTTGTTGTTATCTGATTGTTGTTCAGTTTGAAAATAATCATTTATTAGCTGACCAGGTTACAAAAGTAATCATGGTAGATACCTTAGTTCATCCTTGCAGTAAGCCTATGGATCTGGTCTTCCCTATTGCCAGCATCTCCATCTTCCACAAAATGGGTGGTGTTTTTCTTCCTTCCCCCTCATGGAGAAGAACATTTGAAGGACTTTAAGAAGCTCTTTGCTTCTTTGAAATGTTCTCTCACAGTAGATCTCGTGAATCAGATCCTCCATACCGAAGATGCCATATTTACCAAGAGACTGAACAGTCAATGTGTTATGTCAGGGCCATTCACTTCTTGTTGATCTTGCCATAACCATGCTTGTAAGATCAATTCATTTCCTGACTTTGGGTCCCCTCATGCTATCTATGGTTCCACAAACCTTACCATTTTAACCGAAGCCTTGTTGAGCTTAACAAAGCTGCGACTGATGATCTGGCAAAGGTGAAGAAGCTGCAACCCTTTTCCAAACTTTGGGCTTACACAATTGATACTTCTGATCCTGGACAAATGCCAGTTTGGGTTCTGCAGGTACACAGAAGTTGCTAGCTTTTCTTGCCACCCTACTTATTTGAATCTCTGTTCTGAGCATTTTCCTATATTCCTTGCGGTAATGCTTAGCTTTTTCAGAGATAAGGTTCCCCCTTCCTTTCCAAGCATCTTTCGGGCAGACTTCTTTCTCAGACACTTGATCTTCAACTCTGCAAATTTATTTTGCTGTTTCTTAAGGGTTTCTGGCATAGCAGTAAACTTCTTTGTCTTCTCTTCTGCACCCTCCCTGGTTCCAGCCAGAAAAGAGCTGTTGTTTGGTTGGGTGGTTTTTTATGATTTCTGTTCCATTGCTTGGTTTTCTTCTTTAGTGAGCTCTTACCTATTATATACATGTTTGTTGCCCTTTACCTGTTTTCTTTTTCTGTCACTTTTTATCAAATTGTTTTTAAATCTCTTCATTTGTTTTGTTGTTTAAAATTTTACTCCTATTAACTTTTATTTTTTAGATTATTTTCTACTGCATTCATTCACTCTTTGTTCTTTCCAGTTTAATGTTTATTTCTGAAATCAGAGTTTTTAAAATTTTCTAATTCTTTTGGAGTTCTGTAATTTTATTACTAAGTGTTTCTTTTACAGATTTATGTTTTCTTTCATTTCTCCATTATTACCTTAATTTCTTTTAGTACATTTTGAAATTTGAGCCCACAGTTTTCATCTGTCTAGAGTATGTTTTTATGGTGCACTTTCATTGCCAATAAATTGCCAATCGACATATTATTGTCCTCTCCGGTCCCCTTTTCCTTCACTAATAAACTTGTATGGGACTCAAACTTGATCCTTTTCTGTTGCCTATTCTGATGTGAAATTAGTCTTCCCTGACTTTTGGGAGGAGTAAGTGGGTCAGGACAGATTTTCTAGCTTCCTGGTTCTATAGCTCTCTCTCTCCCTCTCTCTTTTTTTCTTCACACTATGACCTGTACTTTCTGAGAACACCTCACTTCTATCTGGCCTTCTCTTGCTTTTGCCCTGGCATCTCTGTCCAGAGACCTGTGCTTGGAGGACCTCTCTAATTGCCATGAACCCACTTCCACCCACCCACCCCCATAATATGCATATGCAGCTGTGATACCCTTCTATCTGCAAATATTTTTCTTGGCACATATTTGTTTTCTCGACTGATACCCAAATCCTCCCTCCCCTCAGAAATCAGGTGTCCTAATTAAAGGAAAAGAGGAAAAAGGGGTTCTGACTAACACCCACAGATGGTCCCAACATGGAGACTCATAGTATCTTTTGGAGACCCATAGTATCTTTTGTGGCTCAGTTTTAGAGTTCTCATGGAACCAAGGGTTTACTTCAAGATGCTTGCTCTCTCTTGCTCATCAGCCCGTCAGAGCATGAAATGAAATAAAGTCTCAAATTGTTACCAATATAGTTGAGTTTAGCTGGACTGAGCAGGGGCTAAAGCATGCTGGCAATTGCTCTCATTGCAACCTTGATATTGTAACCAGATGGTCTTGGGAACACTGGGTGCCTAGATACACAAACGATCAGAAATGTCTCAGGACCGTTATTTGGGACTACAGTCCTGAGAATCAGAGCCACTTTGCTAGTTGCAGGGCCCACTAACTTGTATAAAGGACAAGGTCAATATGGCACAGTTGAAGATTAGGACAAAAATCACGTGTGCATGAGAGAGAGAGAGAGAGAGAGAGAGCACAGAAGCACACGTGTGCTCAGCGGTGGGGTAGGGAGGGGTGGGTACATTCACACAGGCATTTATGACCACTACAACAAACATCGTGTGCAATGATGTGAGGCAAAACAGTAAGTGTGGGGCAGAATAGCCTGATCAAGGAAGAGGAGCACTTATTAAGACACATCCAACTATGTCTGTAATTAAATCCTCCCAACAATTCATTATCGTCCCTTTTGTGCAAATGACTAAAATGAGGGTCAGAGAAATTAGATAATCTGCCCAAGGTTATACAACCCATAAGATCTCTTTGTCTCTTAAATTCATGCTCTGTCTACTTTCAGGCCCTGCTTCCAGGCATCCCCTCCCCAACCCACCACCATCTGCTGGCAGCTTTGCCTTTCATAAGGGAATTGGGTAGAGGGTGAAGGGAACAAACATTGACTGTAGCTCCTGGGCAGTCCTCTCCCTCACCAGCAGTCCTCCATGCTCCTTTTCACAGCCTTGAGAGATGCAACGCTAGCCACCCTGGCTCAGCTCGACCCACTGGAAGAGACAAGCAGGAGGCCAGCCGGTCCCTCCTCTCTGGCCAGCCTCCGCAGGCTAATTCTCCTCTGTCCTAATGCTGGGACCGGGCCCTCCCTTCTCCCCCTCCAGCCTTGCCGCCAAGGATAGCAGCACAGCTGGAAAAATAGATAGGTCTTTCTAACCCTCTCATGCGTGTGCCGTGGGGCCAGGTAGCTCTATAAATATGGTAATGGCTTCTCAAGCATGCCCAGACTGGAAATGAGACTGAAAGCCCAGAGAAAGGCTGTTCCCACCGATAACTGTGGTGGCAGCCTTGCTGGAGGAGACGGTGCCTCTAAGCTTCAGGGTCAAATTAACTCCTGCCTCCCCCCCAACCCCCTTGAGTAGATCCCCTCTCCTCTGGTCCCCTCCCTCCCTATTAATCGCCTGTACCCACCTGTTCCCTGATTACACCGATGACACGCACAGGGGAAAGCAAGCGAGCAGAGGCTCATGTTTTGTCTATTACCAGAAGGCCCAGACTTGTGATAAAAAAAAAAAAAAGATACACCAGCAACAACACAGCTACATTGATGTGTACAATGGGGAACCAGCGCGACACTTCGCTGCCGTGGTCCTACTGAGAAAAACGACAGCTGCAGTGAGGAGCCAAATGGCTGCTCAGCATACAGAGCTGTGTGCCTGGAGACGCTCTGCCTGTACCCAGCCTCTCCTGGGTTCTGCCTTCAGTGCAAAGTGGACAGTGACCAACTCCCCCCATGCCCCTTTCTGTGGAATATAGTCTTGTGGAAAATGATGGTTGGGATTCTAGGGTGACTTTAGACAAAGCCCTTAACATCACTATAGACCCTTCCTTTTCTGTCAGATGAAAACGATCATTCCTTCTTTCAGGTTGTGGATGATTTTGAAGTCTTAGTGGTGCTTCTGCTTCCTTCATCCCCACTCTGTTCTCTCTGGCTCACTTGACCATCCCTTCTTGCTAACAGCAGCTGAGAATAGTTCTTTCCATGCATAAGCCATATTGCAAATAATTTTACAACAGAAAACCGTAACTCTTAGACAACTGCAAAATGAATGGGGTTTTCGAGTATTCATTTAACTCACTAGTGAATCAAGGAATCTGGAAGGTGTTAAAAACCAGTTCAAAGGGCAAATCCAAAAAGCAGACACATACGTAGGCGATCAAAGATGCTGACATGAATGTATTAGTACATGCAAAGTTGCTTGCAGCTGAGGTGCTTGGGAAAGTTCAGAGATGGAGCTTCTATACCTCTATGGGACACATTTCAGCCCTCCAGACAAGAATTATTTCTACTGGTCTGTTTTGCTCAGTTTGTAGACTCATAAAATAGCTTAAAGGCAATGAAAGGTGAAGATACTGCAGAATCAGGTACAGACGGAACATTAGATATTGTCTCACATTCTATAGGAGACTATAGTGCTCATCTTCACCATTCCCAAGTCAAGTTGTGCATTTTTTTTCTTTTTTTAAAGATTTATTTACTTACTTATGGGGGGGGTTAGTAAGTGTGGGTGTTCAGGGAGGGGCAGAGGGAGAGAAAGAGAAGCAGACACCCTGACGTGGGGCTCCATCTCAGGACCCAGGGATCATGACCTGAGCTGAAATCAAGAGTGGGACGCTTAACAGACTCAACCACCCAGAAACCCCAAAGGTGTTTTTTTATTTTTTTAAATAATTCTTCCTGAAAAATGAAATCGATATAAACACAGAGGAAGCCAATTATACAGAAATACACTCAGTAAAGTAGTTTAAAATTTTGTAATAGAGTAATATATGTGCTTCTTTGTTGAAATATTAACAAGATACTGTAGTGACTACTATAATTTGGAAGGAGCCATAGATATATAGAAATATATACATATATAAATAATATTTCAGGATATCTGTAATTACTATAATGTGATTATGAAAATATCTATTATTTCTGTATTTTACAAGCCACAGATACTGTTAAAACCAATGTGATTTGTCGCTTAGATTCGTAAGGGAAGGAAATGACACATTTTAGTCAGAAGTTAATAAAAGTAAAGGTTGCATTTTTCCCCCCATCTAAGTTCATGGACCTTTAAAATTCTATTAGCCTCCCTATTAAGAATTTCTGAGTTAGATTTACAAGAAAGAATCCCCCCTCACTGATGATGTTGAGATAAAAAATGGTAAAATGGTTATTCAAACTGAAGAGGAAAGGTAAAAAGTGAAACAAATTAAGCATGTTGGACATTACTGACATGTTTGAGGAAGGTGCCCTCGGTTCTGTCTGCCCCAAGGTGACCAAGAAATTAAGAGAAACCCAACATAGGTCTCAGGCATCTGAAGCTTATAAGAGCCCCGGGTCTGGGCAGACAGGGCTGAGAGATGCTTCTAGAATTGCCCAAAGACAAGACAGTGCGTCATGGGTGGCGGCACAGACTGTGGTCTGAAGAGATGGTCCATGTGGAGAGATCTGTGGTGCAGAAGATGGCAGGATTCAGCAGCTTCCTGGCAAGCTGCCAGGGCCAGAAGAGAAGCAAGGATGGATCTTGACAGTCCACACTCAGCATGACTATGCCCTGTGTACGTCCCCCAGGACTTAGACCCAGCTCTTCACAAGGGGGGATTTTTTTTTTAAAGATTTTATTTATTTGACAGACAGAGATGACAAGTAGGCAGAGAGGCAGGCAGAGAGGGGGGGAAGCAGGCTCCCTGCTAAGCAGAGAGCCAGATGCGGGGCTTGATCTCAGGACCCTGGGATCATGACCTGAGCAGAAGACAGAGGCTTTAACCCACTGAGCCACCCAGGCGCCCCCAGAAGGGGGGAATTTACCCACATCTCTGGTAAAAAATGATCGCCATGCAGTAGGATGGTGGCTTAAAACAGAAATTACTTTCAGTTATAAGAAGAGAAAAAGAGATCCTCTCTCTTGTGCACCAGTCCACGTGACTCTGTGGACCAAATGTTGCCTCTTATTTATTCTACCTGAGAAAATGAGAAAACCTCATAAGGGTATCTTTTTCCCCATCCCAGGGCCACTTCCCTGATTCAAAGTCCTTACCTGGGATTCAAGGTCCCTCCTCTGATGGCCCTACCTGATTTTCTAGTCTCGTTTCTCACCCTTCATCCTGACATGCCCCCATCACTGCCAGTCCTGCTTCTCAAGCACTCTGTCCTCTGACTTGGTCATGGCTTGACTTGTGCCTTGTCTCTGCCTGGAGAGTCTTCCCAATGTCTTAGCATTCTTGAAAACTCCTGCCTGGGGCTTTGCTTGGGCCCAGAATGTGCTGTATCCCCAACTCCTCTTCCCACCTACAAAATTCTTTTCATCCTTTCTGACCGCACCCTCCAGCATAAATAACTCTTCTCTGATGCCTTCCAGAACCCCTTCTCCCCAGATATTTGCAATATTGTGATTTATAACAAAAAATATATATTTGGTCTGGGAAACAGAGCCCCTTGGAATTTCTTAAGGGATGAGAGCAGTAAGAGCATCTTTTGTTGTGTTAATGAGTGACATCTGGAAAGCACCTAGGGATTGGGGCTGATTAGCAGTGGAAACTACCAAGGGATTAGAGGATTGGAAATTTCCTTCCCTCCCCATCCCCTGCCCCCAGCTCCCCAGCACCAATTGCCAGTAAAACCACAGGAAGCTAAGCAGAGGGGAGGAAGGATTCCTTTGCAGGTTTCAGAGGGGATATGGCCTTACTGATACTTTGATTTCAAATTTTAGCCTCCAAAATGATGAAAGGAAAAATGTCTGTTTTTTCTAGCCACCCAGATGGTAGTACTTTGTTATGGCAGCCCTAGAAAAGTAACACAGAGGCTTCCTAGAGCAAGTGACATTTGAATAAATTTTGTATTTCCAACCAGAAACATGGGATTTATTTGCCCAACAGATGTGGACCAGAAGGACTTTCTTCTTTATTTTGCCTAGTATTTACAGGTCTGCACATTTCACACAGGCATTCTGATGCCCAGCTTACCTTTGTTAAAACACAAAATTCAACCGAGTAAATGTGAAGATCTAATTGGCTTCACCAAGCGATTCACGAATCAGGCAGCATTACATACAGCAAGTAGAAAGATGTTCTGAGGAGTTGTACATATGGAAGGTTTTTAGAGACATGTGGGTGGGTCAAGGAAGTTATTAGCAAAAGGAAAAAGGGAGGTGGGGGTGGGGATTGTTTCTGCCCAGGGCATCTTTCTTTTGGAGTAGAGGGAATGACAGGGTTTTCATCACTCATGACCTCACTAGTGCTGATCTGGAAATTGTGGATTGGCTGTTGAAAGGTCACATTCCTGGGGCAGGTTTGACATTGTAATTAGGCCTCAGTTTGCTGTTATGGGGGCAAATGACTTCATTTTGGTCTTCTGGTTTCTTCTAGAACACCCTGATAGATGAAATAACCATATACCACTATGGGCTAGAGTTAAGTCGAGGTTGCCTTTCTGTAAGGAGCGTGTGCTCTCCGGTTATCCCATTGCCTAATGCTCACATGCCTGGTCCTCATCACTCTTTAACATTTCCTGCCTGGTGTAGATGCCATAATAAATGCATGAATGGGTTCTAAGATATTAGTCAAAAAAGAGTTCCAACAAGAAGTCTCTGCAAATCTCCCCTGGAGCCCTAGTAGATGGCACTGATTGTCACCTGTCCTCCAGAGCCCTGGCCACTTGCCTGTGTCAGTAGCAGTGGGGCTACTGTATGAAACCTAGCCCTCTATCTTTAATTAAATCACCACTCCACAGACATTCTCTTGGTCCGAACTTATTACCATACCTGGATCTTTTACCCTTGCTGCTGAATTCCAATGTGATGGATCTCGAGTCCCCTACGTGTTCCACAATTTGCTCTTTAAGTGAAAACGTTTACATTTTGATTGCCTAATGTGTTTCTATCATTTCCCATCCAGCAGGATGTCAGGGCCCTGTATAGCACTCAGTAAAGTAAACCAGTCTAGACTGCACGTCCTTCATCAAGACAAAGCTCAGGTCAAACCCAACGAGCCCAAAAACCTTCCGGGGCAGCCCAATGTGAATATCCAGTATCATGTGAATATTCTTAACTCACCAGGCGAACCAAATCAGAAAGACCTGAAGCTGAGTTCAGCTTCACTACATATTAGCCGTTTGGGCAAATTATTTGACCTAAATCTTAGGTGTAATATGGACATAACAATTGCCCATCACCAAGGATTCTAATGGTGATTAAATGAGATAAGCATATATAAAACGTTTAGCACAAGGCCTGGCATGTAATAAACACACTCCAAAGTTGGCTGCTGTTGTTACCGTAATTGTTAACATTTTCACTGTGGCTTTTATTGTTGCTCCATTATAATGCGCCAAACAGGGACAGGGTCCAAATCTTCTGTTGCATAAAATGTGGGGTCACGTTATCACAAAATTTAAGAAAAAACTCGAGAAAGGCTACTAAGGAGAAGGGGGAAATTGCCTATCACATTATATCTGGATTCATGTCATCATGATATGTGTTTTTTATAGTTTCTCTGCAGTGCATTTACTCTGTGGAAAACCCAAGCCTGTTTGACACCAGCTGGCAGATCAAATATCACAGAAGAGCCCTCCCTGGCCAGAGGGCATTTGGAGAAGCCCAGAGCTGCATGCATGGAGCGATGAGCAATGAGTTTAGCCCAAGATCATAAAGGAGGACCACGCTGGAGGGAGGATACAAGACAATGCGATAGACAGACTTCATTTGGGATGTCACCCTAGGCTGATGGAGATGCAAAGGATGGGACCTCTGAATAATAATAATCAGATTGACAGACACCCTCTCCCTGGGAATCTGGGCAGTCTATGTTCTCATTAAGTTGGAGAGTATTGTTTTTCTCACTCTCTTGTACAGTTGAAACTTTCTACCAGAAAATTGTGCTCTATCTATGCAAAAGATGAGGCCCTATTAATGCCATGAAGAGCATTAAATATGCACAGACCAAAGCTGATACAAGAAAGAGTCATCGGTCTTGCATCACTATAAACCACAAACTACCTAAGGAACAACTTGTTTCATGTCATTTGTCTGATCAACCAGCTTCAGGGTCTCCCAGTTACTAAAAGAACAGTGTTTAAATTCCTAGGATGTCTGCCTGCTCTCCAGATATGGGGAAGACAAAGGTATAACAAAAAGAAGCAGAAGCCAACAGAACCTAAATGTTGTGTTTCCTATGCTGGTGAAACATGCCACCACCCAACCAGTTACCATAGTCAACTACCTGGGCATTGTCCTGACTCATCTTTTCTTCTTAAATACACATTCCATCAAATATTCAATCAATCAATCACTAAGCTCTTAATGTAATTTTCCGATAGCTCCTGAACTCATCCACTTTTCCCATTTCCTGCACCACCACCACTGTCTAGGTCCGAATCATAGCATGACCCAAAATCATATGTCCAGGACTATCTCATTATTCCCCCATCCATTCATTACAACATGGGAAAAACTGACTTGTGTGTGGGCCCTGGTGATAAGTGGTGGGGAGGAAGGTAGCAGCCATGAAGAAGAAGAGATGGCTGGAGAAAAGGCAAATAATTCATAACAAATCACTTTTTATTGAGTGATTATTATATGTCAGCTACTGTGCTAAATGTTGTTGTTTTAGTACTTCATTAAGTTCTTCTCTAGTACCATGAGATAGAAAGCAGAGGCTTGGGGGTATGATAAATTAAAGATGGCTATACTTTCTTTGTTGCTCCTTTGATTGAGAAATGGAGTTGAATTCTCCTCTCCTTGAATTGAGGTTGTCTTAATAGTTTGCTAAACCTGGAGAAGACAGCAGAAATGGAGTCTGGAGACCATGATTCTGGGTCATGAAAAGCTTTTCATGGAGTACCTTCTCTCTAAAATCCTTGAGAAGCTGTGCAAAAGGCCCAACAACCATGAAGCTGTCACGCCATGAGAAGCCCAAACCGTAGGTATAGGTCCTGGAGCCTGGATGTCACGGGAGGCAGATGTGGACTGAGTAACAATGGCACACCAGGCATTGGGTGAAGAAGCTATCTTAGACGCGAATCCTCCACCTGTTGCCTCCATATGGATCCACAACCAACTGCCCAGTGAGTCCTGAATTCTTGATCCACTAAATCATGATCAGAATACAATAGTCATTATAAATGACTAAGTTTTGAGATCAGTTTTGATGCTAGAATAGCTAACCTGAACAGACTGGTTAACTCACCTTGTCAAAGTCAGAGTAGACGATAGAACTGAGTCTCAAATCTGAGTGGCATGACTCCAGCATCTGCACCCTTCACCACAGGGCCACAGTGTTTCCTTAAGTGGAGAATATTGGTTGAAAGGTCTGAGAAAGTCAGGTGCTTCCAGAGAACAAGGCATCAGTGCCCAGTGTGAAGAAAGGAGTTTCTATGTATAGGCATTGTATTAGAAATACTTTCTCTGATGTAATGTTCAAAAAAATCCTTTAGAGTAGGTGTTATTACCTCCACTTCATAAAAAAAGAAAAGTTTATTTCAGAATCACTTGCCAAAATCCAACCCAGAGTTGGGATTTAAACAGGTCAGGATCCAAAGCCATCATGCCCATGGTGCTGGGAGACATGCTGAGTGACTTCCAGGAGCAGGTCCCCATGCTGGATTCCCCAGGAGGAAGACTCCCAGGCTTTAGCCCCAGGTAGGCTCTGAGCATGCCAATGTCTGTAGTGATTCATTCTACTTCTACATCAGAAGACAAAAACTTTTAATTAAAAAAAGAGAGGAAAAATTGCCAAAGACTGAGCAGGGAGTCCACACCATCTGACAGTTTCAATTTTCACTTACAGCTTACTTTCGCCGATTGATATCCTTCCCTCGCCTGCTGAAGAGAACCACTGGCTCCCATAAATCACCTTTCAAAGTCACAGACGACTGCCGTTTTAACCCCTGCTTCAACAGAAACTTCACCAACGTTGACACTAGCTATGTTTCATTGATCACTACCCATCTGTCAGAATCTATGCAAATTTCTTTCCCCTATAATCCCATTTAAGTTCCACAAAACCCCATAAGGTAGGGATTATTGGTACCTCTAGTTTAAAGATGACTACATGGAGTCTTAGAAACTTAGCCGGACTTGCCCAAGGTAAGGCAGCAAATATGTGTCAGAATTAATAATTCTCTGATATCTGAACCCAAACTCTTACATCACAGATTAACCAGCCTTGTTGGCATGGAGATAACCATCCATGCTTTTTACTTTCTCACCTTTTTTTTTTTTTTTTTAATTTGGAGATACCCAATGATCCTAACAATTATGTGCATGAACATCATTACCCTCTCTTCCTAAAGACTAAAAAGAGATAAATTCAGAACCATTATGCCCATCAAATGATGACAGGAACAGCTAATGTTTATACGTCTACTCTGAGCTAGGCATTGTTTAACTACTTTAAATGTATTACTTAATGTTCACAAAACAATATAATAATAAGTCTTATTATCATTCCCATTTTAAAGATGATGAGATTGACTTCCAGAAGACTGACATCACTGAAATACCACAGCTATTACAGAGAAGCTCAAAAATAAGACCCATTTCTCCTGTCTCTTAGCTTAGAATGTTTTTTCCACTGCACTGACCACATCTTATTACATATCTGTCCTTTCCTTAAATAAATGGAACAATGTGGGTGGGTTCTTTTTTTGGCCAAGACACTGCAGATTTGATAATGAAGTACTGGGATATTAGGTAGTTTAATTAAGAAAAGTGCATATTTGGGCAAAATTTAATGAAGCAGTTACTTCCAAGGATGGCACTTGCATGACTCTGGTCATGAGATGAGCACTTCCTTAAATTTTGCCACCCGTCCCCACCCCCAGAGCCTTACTCCCTTCA
>ML101904.1:0-17226 GCA_003697995.1 Taxidea taxus jeffersonii
AAAAAAAAGATTTCTGTGAACAATTCTGATTTTTCCCCTGTTTTATACTTGGTCATCTATAGATTTTTTTTTTTCAGAAAGGGGTAAGAATCTTGATGCTGTTCAGAGCCTTAAAATCGAGACCATGAGTCTCCGAGCCATCCTGGGATTCGTCAGGGCAGCATCAGCTTGCTGCCGCTGTTGACACTGAGATCCCGTCAGGGCCAGGCCTTAGCTTTCTTCCCTCCTGGGCTTCTCAGGCCTGCTTTCCCTTGCACTCGGGTTCTGTTCTGGCAAAGCTAAGGAGAATTTCATTAATTCTATGCTAAGTTCTTTCCTATAGCAAAGGTACTTTTCCACGGTTTTGCTGACAAAATAACCACCTAAATCAGGAGTTCCTAAGCATTCCATAGATGGTGGGCTTCTTTGAGAAATCTGATAAAAGTTAGGAGTCTTTTCTAATAGGGGGAAGTGCACAAGCACAAACAGGGGGTTGAGCATACAATTCTAAGAAATTTAGAGATTTCTCAAAACCTAGGTCAAGAAACCCTGGTACTAAATGGTAACTCTGGGTGTTGGCCTGTTTTCTCTGACTTCTAACATAATAGACTTCTCATTTTTTTTCTCTTCTAAAATTGAAGTATGTTGTAACTTTTATGTGGAAATGACTGTTTGTCCTGGAAAGGCACATGCTGTAGCCCTTCTAACAGCATGGAATCCATCTGTTTTTAGGGCATGGAATTGGAGGTGACAATTCATCCTGAGGTGTGATCACCATTGTCTCCTCTGTCCCTGGAACTTATTTTCTTCTAGTTGGAGTCCATTTTTCTCCGTGCTAATCCATTATGGAAATCAAATGGTTGACTGATACTCATTTATATCAGTCCTCCTTTGTTATCATTTCTCCGCTTAATTCCACCTATTTGCACCCACTCTACATCCCTGGGCCATGTTCTGATGAATTGGGCCCCTCTTCTGCAGAGAATGTACCATTCTTGGTCAGGCTAACAGTCCCCTTAGGAGTGACTGATTGTATTCTCTACTTCATCTCATCTACTTCTCATCTACTAGGAAAAGGACGTCAATGTTTTTATCCTATATAATCTACCTCTTTGAAATATTTGCCTCACTTTAGGACCTGGTATGTTAGAGTTGCTAACATAAATCTAGTTGGCTATCTAGTCAGTATAGTTAGTTAATATAGTCAGTGTAGTTGCTAGGAACTATTGGAAGATACCCAGTCAGATGGAGAGAATTATGATAACTACTGTTCAAGGAGTTTCAGATGGAAGCTTAGTCAGGACCTGTGGACCAAGAAAGGTACTGAAAGCAGGAGAGGTCTTGGGATGGGGCAGAGAAAGCTCTCAGGGCACAAGCTGTGACAGAGGGTAGGCCCAACACTCAGCATGTCTGAAGACCAAATAGCATGGCAGAAAATCCTTAGGTCCCTATGAAAGTTTCTGAAGAGTGTGAGATAAAGCATTTGTTCTCTAGTTATGAACAGTTAATGAAACTACTTTTAAAAATAAAAACTGTAAATTTTAAATTCTTAAAATTAACGGTATAGTATTATGATTGAATTTCAGAACACCTACAATGGCAGGAGGCCTTTTTTCAATAGACAGAGATTACTTTCAGGAAATTGGAACATACGATGCTGGAATGGATATTTGGGGAGGAGAAAACCTAGAAATTTCCTTTAGGGTAAGTTCCTTTTGGAAAAAAATAATCTTTTATTTAATCTTAAATATAGATATACTTTAATTATTCATATTATGTAGCTCTAAATAAAAATTGAATTTAGTATGAGTTTTGTCAGACTTCAAAAACCTCAGTTCATAAAAATTTTGTGTTACTATTAAGGTTCCTTATAAGCTGTATTTTAAGCCAATAAATCAGTGATCTTAATAGTTAAACTGTAAAACTTTTACAAGATTCCTTAGTTGTTTTGAATTGCTGTTATTTTCAAGGAAGTAATTCAAGCTCTAAAAATAAAAAACAATATGTAGTTTCTATATGCTACTATGGTACTTGACTGCCAAAAACATAATTTCACTTTCTGTAATATGCTTTGTCCTTCTGTTGTGAAAATTATTCTCGCTTACATAAAACCTGGTCACTTTACTGGCTTTACATTTTTCAATAGAAAAAGGCAAAAGAATTCTGAAATTGCTCTAACTTAATTTAACCCAGTCAACCTTATATAAAATTCTTAAGTATTTCACATTGACTGAAATCAACATGTTAAGTGACATAGCGTATTTCTAAAATAATCATCCTGAAACACACAGCGTATAGTGGAAACTACATCAAACTGCATTGTAACCTAAACCAGCTACCTCGCTTCATTCCTAGTGGATTACTTTGCTCCCTTAGAAAAGGAAAGGTTTGGACTCTAGATGATCTTAGAAATCCCATCCAGCCATATCACCTTGTGATCCTGGGAGAACTTTAAAGTAGAGACACTGAATATTTAACAGAATCAGAACTTCTCAAAAATCTGTTTCAATTATAAATAACAGATTTTGACTTACAGAAAAATGCATTTTGAAAGGAGCAGAAGGATAATTTCATTAAACTAAGAATATGAACCCAAACTTGATCCCTCTTTTACCCATTTTTAGTTTTTATTCTCATGAAGATGACAGAGTATCCTGTCACTGTCCAAGCGATAACTCATGAGAGATCCAGTTTAGATTTCTAGGATCTGTTTATTGTACAGGCTATGACAAGTTTGGAAAAGGAGGAACAGATAGGACTCTGGCTGAATACTCCATGGTCAATACATATACTACATGCATATACTACACAAAAAATTTAAACTTGAATTTAAAATTAAACTTAGGGGCACCTGGATGGCTCATTTGATTAAGTATCTGGCTTCGGCTCAAGTCATGATCCCAGGGTTGTGGGATCAAGCCCCATGGTGGGCTCCCTGATGCTCAGCAAGGAGTCTGCTTATCCCTCTCCCTCTGCCCCTCCCCACACTTGTGCTCTTGTTCTCAAATAAATCTTTTTAAAAATTTTTAAATTTAATTCAAATTTGTACTTATGATCTTTTTATGAGTCCTGGCCTGTAGTTAGAAAAATATTGCTCCAAACCTCCTATCATTTCTGCATTTAGCCTTTAACCTATCTTTTCTGAATTTAACCTTCAACTTCTGGTTTGGTCAGAACCAAAAATTTCAGAAAAGTATGCTTCTGAGGAAGCCCCAGTTTTGTGATCATATAGCAGGAGCCCCACTCTATGTTTTGTCATGATTCCTTGAAATTTTAACTATGAACATCCATATATGAACATATGAATTTTTTTTTTAAACCATCAGGATCTTGGGGCATCTGGGTGGCTCAGTTGTTAAGAGTCTGCCTTCGGCTCAGGTCATGATACCAGGGTCCTGGGATGAGCCTTGCTTGCATCAGGCTCCCTGCTTGGCAGGAGGCCTGCTTCTCCCTCTCCCACTCCCCCTGCTTGTGTTCCCTCTCCCGCTGTGTCTCTGTCAAATAAATAAAAATCTTAAAAATAAATAAATAAACCATCATTGTTTTCAGATCTGGCAATGTGGAGGGACTTTAGAGATCGTCACCTGCTCACATGTTGGACACGTGTTTCGGAAGGCCACACCTTACACGTTTCCAGGAGGCACAGGACAGATTATCAATAAAAATAACAGGCGACTTGCAGAAGTGTGGATGGATGAGTTCAAGAATTTCTTCTATATAATTTCTCCAGGTTAGCATTTTGCATTAGAAAATAAGACTAGGGTTGCCTGGGTGGCTCAGTGGGTTGAGCCTCTGCCTTCAGGTCATGATCCCAGGGTCCTGGGATCGAGCCCCACATCAGGCTCTCTGCTCAGTGGGGAGACTGCTTCTCCTCTCTCTCTGCCTGCCTCTCTGCCTACTTCTGCCTACTTGTGATTTCTCTCTGTCAAATAACTAAATAAATAATATTTTTAAAAAAGACAAGACTAGAACTTTCTTGTCCCTGATCCTAGTGCATCTTAGAAGAGGTAAGAAGGGGGTAGAAAAGCTTTGAGAAGAGGCAAAGCACCAACCTCATAGGGTTGTCGTAAGGAAGAAATGAAATCACACACAGTGTACAGAGTGCCCAGCACAGTACCTGCTGTGTTAATAACAGTAAGTTGTCTGGGCCCGTATTGCAGACATTACTGTGAGCCCAGGTGTTACCAGTGTTCTCTTTTATTTTTAACCTAATTGTAATGTGAAACATTCATATGAGAACTTGAGTCTCTCAGGGCCAGTGCAGAGCACAGTAGCATGCCTCATGGGACTTCTGTCCAGGAACTTCTCTGCCATTCAGGGTGTTGTGGGAACAGTGGTTCCATCAGCCCTAAGTCTTCCTGACATTGTTAGCATTCCAGCCTCGTTTTTTCATTACCACAATACCGTCAAGTCACAGTTTACACACCAGTGAGTTGTGCAAGAGAAATCTTCCCAAAAACAGTTGCTCTGCTTAATATTTGGGCAAAAGAGATCTTGATTCTTGTTTTTGCCTTTACATATGTGAAAGTCTTCTGATCCTATGAAAACTTACATTTGTGTGTAATACTGCTAGCATTGTATTTAATTCTCACAGAAATTTAATTTTTCGGGACATCGGGATAGCTCAGTCGGTTGAGCATCCACCTTCAGCTCAGGTCATGATCCCACGGTCCTGGGATCAAGTCCTGCATTGGGTTTCCTGCTTGGCAGAGAGCCTGTTGCTCCCCCTGCTTGTATGCATGTGTTTTCTCTCTCTCTCTCCCTGACAAAATCTTTTTTAAAAATTAATTTTTCTTTGAAAAAAATAAAACACATATAAATATATTTCCTTATCTTTTATTTTGGACAATGGATTTATGGTATATCACTTCTATAGTCACATCACCAAAATGGTACCCCTTTTCCCATTTGCCTGGCTTGTTAAATGCAATATTTAAATATAAATGTGTTATTTAATAGAATATGAATAATTCAGAGTCAATTATTTCTTTCAACAGGTGTTACAAAGGTAGATTATGGAGATATATCATCAAGACTTGGTCTAAGACACAAACTACAATGCAGACCTTTCTCCTGGTACCTAGAGAATATTTATCCTGATTCCCAGATTCCACGTCACTATTTCTCTTTGGGAGAGGTAAAATATATATATTCTATGTGGTTATTTATGTTCTCATTCATCAAAAGCAGTGGAAGTTAAAAATCCAACAAGGGAATCCCTTCATACTAAAATTACGTAACCTCAAGTGTGAGAAAGTTCTTGTCAGTTAACACCATCTACCTCCTAATTTGAAATCTTGTTTATTTTTTGTCGTGTTGCAGTTTATTAAAATAAGAATGTTCCGCTCCTAACTTTACAGAGTTGGACTCTTATTTTAATATTTTAGTGTCTTCTGCAGACTTCTTATTTTAACAAACTGACACATTATTTGAAAGCATACATTCCTAAAGATAATGTCCTGGTGTTAATTAACCTGAAATGAAAGAAATGAAGATAAATTGTGAAGAACTGACAAGGAAAGTTGGAAGACCATATATAATATAAGTCATAGCAGCATATGATATGTGTGGAGAGGGCCACAGCAGGCCCCATCCCAGGGCTGAACCTTCCTGACACTCAGGAAAAGTAACCCCCCACTGCATAGGAGGCTGCCACTTCTTCAGTCTTTCTGTGCATTCAACAAATATTTGAGTATCTACTGTAGATACTATCTTACAGACAAGGAATACAGCAGGGAATAAAGTCTCTGCTCTTGCAAGTCTTGTAGTCTGTGGAGGAAGCCGGGTTTTTAAAGTACACAGTATAGCAGGCAGTACTAAGGGCAAAGGAGAATGAGAATGGTTGGTGGGCTTGAGTATTGCTACTGTTTTTGTTGAGGCAGTTGAAAAAGGCCCCTCGTAGGAGTTTTGATTTTGAGCAGAGATTTAAAGAAGTGAATGAGGAAGTCATATGAATTTCTGGGGAAAGAGTATTCCAGGCCCAGGGAAAAACAAGTACAAAGGCCCTAAGATAAGAGTGTACTTAGCATGTTCCAGAAACAGTAGAGGCTTGTTTTCTGAAATGGGGTAAACAGGAGTGGGGAGGGTAGTAGAAGATGAGGTCGAAACATACCTAGGGTGAGATAACATAGAGCTGGTGGCCACAGTAAGCACATTGTGTTTTATTCTGAGGATGGGAAGGCAGAGAGAGCCAAGCAAACCTTCACTGGAAAAGGATCAGATTGCTATATTGAGCAAAACTGTGAGGGGACAAGAGTAGAGCTGGAGTCTTGGTGAAAGGAAAGGGTAGTGAAGGACTGTGTTAAGATTTTCACCTGAGATACTAGGAAGGAAAGTTGCCATTATCAAGATAGGAAGGCTTGTGGAGGAAGTGCAGGGACATTCAGCTGTGCAGTTTGGGATATGTTAAATTGGATCCACCTAAAGATACAGGGTAGGTCATTGCATGTACAAATCTTTAGTCTGGATGAGAAATTGGGGCTGGAGATCTAAAGTTAGGGACTATCAATATATAAAACAAAACTGCATGAAATCACCTTGGGAAGAGCAAGCATAGATGGAGAAATGGGGGTAGGGATGAGGATCAAGCCATAGGAAACTCCACAATGTAGAATTTATGAAATGAGAGGGAATTAGCCAAAAAGATTTAGAAAAGAGTGACCACTGAAATAGGAGAACCAAGAGAGTGGTGTCCCAGAGACTAAGTGAAAGATGTGTTTCAGGAAAGAGGAAGTGGTTGGCTGTTGAGAAAGACTGGTGCAGAGAACTGGCCATTGGACTGGCAAAGGAGAAGTTGTCATTAGGCACCATCTCACTATGTCCATAGGGTTCCCGTGGAGATTGGTAGGGACAAAATCCCTAATGGCTTCAAGGAAGTGGAGATCATGAACGTGGCAAGTCTTGTAAGAAATTTTGTTTAAAGGAGAGCAGAGAAATGGTTGGTAGCTAAAGGGGAATATAGAGGAAAAGGTGGTGGGGTTTGGGGGTTGTTTGCTAAAAAAGAGCCATTGATTGTAGGAGTCATGTTTAGTAGATCGTCATGGTGGGGGACAGGATGAGAAGGCAGGGCATCCATTGAAATAGGAAGGAAGGTGGAGGGAGTGGGGATAAATGTTAGGGTCAGTTGAATTGAGGGTAGAAGCAGGTAGTTTGTGGTGGGAATATGAGGAAGCTCTTCTGATTCTTCTGTTTCCTTATTGAACAGAAGATTGTCCGTTGAAAGTGAAGAGAGGGTATTGATTGAGGGGGGGGTAGGGAACGAGGAAGAGATGTAGAGTAGAGTAGGGTGTCAGACATCCTCAAGCAGATGAGGAGTATGCTGGGTTTCTTGCTTCATTAATGAGACTGTTCCCTTTGCTGTAGCCACATTAGAGTCAAGGGGGCGGTTGTGTGTGTGTGTGAATATTAACCATCAAAATTTTCAGTGTACCATGGAATGTATATGGGGGATGTACTGTGGGAAGATTTATAGCAGTTGCTCCTGTAATTTGCCTTTTTAAAAATTTATTTAAATTTTACTTAGTTAACCTACAGTGCAATATTGGTTTCTGGAGTAGAATTCAGTGATTCGTTATTTACATACAACACCCAGTGCCCATCACAAGAAGTACTTTCAAAACCCATCACCCATCCAGCCCATCTCCCTGCGCACCTCCCTCCATCAACCCTCAATTTGTTCTTTATCATTAAGAGTCTCTTGTGGTTTGTTTCCCTCTCCTTTTTCCCTCTTACCCATATGTTCATCTGTTTTGTTTCTTAAATTCCACATCAGTGAGATCCTATGGTATTTGTCTTTCTCTGACTTATTTCACAGAGCATAATACACTCTAGGTCCATTTGCTTTGTTGCAAATGGCAAGATTTCATTCTTTTTGATGGCTAATATTCCAGTGTGTGTGTGTGTGTGTACACACACACACACACACACACACACACACACACCTTTATCCATTCATTAGTCAGTGGACATTTGCTATTTGAGCTCTCTCCATAGTTTGGCTGTTGATAATGCTGCTGTAAACATTGAGGTGCATGTATCCCTTTGAATCTATTTTTGTATCCTTTAGGTAAATATCTAGTAGTGTAATTGCTGAATTATAAGACAGTTGTATTTTTAACTTTTTGAGGAACCTTCATACTGTTCTCCAGACTGGCTGCACCAGTTTGCATTCCCACCAGCAGTGTAAGAGTGTTTCCCTTTCTCCACATCCTCTCCAACACCTGTTTCTTGTGTTGTTAATTTTAGCCATTCTGACAGGTGTGAGGTGGTATCTCATTGTGGTTTTGATTTTCCCTGATGATGAGTGACGTTGGGCATCTTTTCATGTGTCTGTTAGCCATCTGGATGTCTTCTCTGGAAAAGTGTCTATTCCTGTCTTCTGTCCATTTATTTTCTTTTTTCCCCCAGCCTCTAAGGTCTTCTGCTCATTTCTTAACTGGATTATTTGGGGTTTTTGGGTGTTGAATTTGATAAGTTCTTTATAGATTTTTGGATACTGACCCTTTATCAGATATGTTATTTGCAGATATCTTCTCTCATTCCATAGGCTACCTTTCTAGTTGTGTTGATTGCTTCCTTCACTGTGCAGAAGTTTTTTATCTTGTGAAGTCCCAATAGTTCATTTTTGCTTTTGTTTTCCTTCCCTCTGGCGACGTGTCTAGTAAGAAGTTGCTACAGCTAAAGTCAGAGAGGTTTCTGCCTCTGTTCTCTAGGATTTTGATGGTTTCCTGCCTCACATTTAGAAATGGATGAAAGCATCCGTTTTGAATTTATTTTTGTGTGTGGCATAAGAAAGTGGTCCACTTTCATTCTTCTGCATGTTGCTGTGCAGTTTTCCCAACACCATTTGTTGAAGAGACTGTGTTTTTTTCCGTTGGATATTCTTTCCTGCTTTATTGAAGATTAGTTGACCATATAGTTGTGAGTATAACTTGCCTTTAGTATAGAGAAGGGGTTGTTTTTTTCCCTTGAACTGACCCAGTTTTGGATAATACCTAGGCATTGTTCGCTGGGCCAGAATACAGGCATATTACAAAGAGCCACTTGTCTAACCCGAAGTAGATGATTGCCAAGGCAAGTTTGTTCTTTACCTGCCTCTTAGCAGCTGGCTTTTTAAAAACAGATTTTACCATCCGTGGCCTGCTTGTCACTGCCTTTTTAGCAAAGCAGATGGTCCTAAGCTTGTTTGCCTTTAAGATCAGGCCATCCTATGCAGTTGCTCTAACTTTTGGGCTTGGGGTCTTTCTTAAGCACCCACCCTAGTGCAGCTGGGGATCTTCTGCTGGGATCATAACTCCAGCTACATGAGCTTTACTGTGCTAAAAACTGGGATTTAGACTTTTGGGGATCTTTTGTCATACTTCAGAGGTCTGGAGAAGCCTGAAATCCTAGGATTTTAGAGTAAAAGGGAATGAGAGGTAGGAATTTAGTCTCTACCTTCACTAAGTCTGACTCTCATAGCTCCTGTAGGACCTGGAACTGAGTAGATGTGTTTCTTTGTGATATCTAATAACTGTTCATCAAGGCAATAAATAAAATAAACAACCACAGAAACCAAGTAACTCAGACCTTTTGACAGCTTGGCCAGTCTTATGGACTAACCGATTGCTTCTCTAGGCAGGTCTAACAACCCTAAGATATAGTGAGCATGACCTCTGTCAGGTGCCGGTCTGAGTGCTTTACAAACCCTAACTCATGTTATCCTCAAACCAACACTATGAGATACAGGTGCTATTATCCCCACTTGACAGTAAGGAAACTGAGGCATACCTAAATGCTTTGAACAACATCCTCAGGTCGCAGCTGCAAAATGGAAGAGGTAGAATTTGAACATAGGCAATATGGCTTGAGAGCTTGTGCTCGTAACCATTAAAACCCATACTCTTTCTCATATCCAACCAATATTTCTCTTATGGCAGAGAGGGGAAAAAGTGAATCCAGATTCCATTTTATGAGATTCCAAAAATTCTTTAATTGCCTATATCATTCCACCTTCTGGAGGAGACTGAGCAAAAACTAAGAAACCTAGGCTCTGGGTTCCTGCCTGTTCCTAGGAATGAGTGTGTTCACAGTTATTTTCAACTTCCATATTGTAATGATAGCCATGTACACTTAAGTTGAAGAGTTGCTGAATGTGTGGATAAGGAAGAAAACCTGACATTTATCCTGGGCCTACTTTGTGTCAGTTTCTGTTAGGCTTCTGCATGTCTTACCTCACTGAACGCCCTCAGCAAACCTGAGAGAGATTGATACCCCTGTTACACAGATGAGAAACCAAAGTTCTTAACAGCTTTCCCAGTTACTGTGTTCTAAAGAATACTGAGGTCTAATGTCCCCCAAGGTGCTCAGAAATTAGAAAGGCAGGGGATGGGGGAGGAGGGAGTAGATTTTGTGACCAGAAATGTTTGGGAAATGCTGCTTTTTTTTTTTTTTTTTTGAAATGCTGCTTTTTATATCTTAACATCCTTCTCTACCACCAGTCCCCACCCCTACCAAAAATCACAGTATAGTAAACAGCTTTGAGAAGTCCTTAGCAAAGAAACCTATTTAAATCTGTTTAACCCAGTAATTTTTAGACACATTTGATCACAAAAACCCCCTGTATAGTGGCACATGGGTCAACGCTTGGCTGGATAATTTTGTTCAGATCATGGTTCTGGGAGTTACCGTCTTAGAGTGCAAACTGGTCAGTCTCGTAGTGCTAGAATAGGGAGAGAAGCCCACGTCTGCATGTCCCCATACCCTAAACTTTCACTCCTGCCCACCTGTCTCAGAAATGCACCCCTTTCCCCCCCGACCACTGTAGTTCAGATGTTGCTGTGATCCAAATGGAAAGCTCCCTATTTCCTGTTTTCCTCACCCATGTACATGGTGCCTGGGACCGTTTGGGTTTGGCTCCTTGGCAAGCCTGGCTCTGTAAGGAAAGATGTGTTACTCAGACATAAACAAATCCTACAAAAAGGACCATCAGCCTGCTAACTTTCCTTCTGGAAATAATTTAGATCCATTAAGATTTCTACTAACTCCAGAAAGTATGAACTGGAAGCGGGCACTTTTATGTGCCTTTCGCAGAGGGATAAGGATGTGGTAACTTGGCTTCATTAGCATGTGTGCACATCGTTTCCCATCATTGACAAGGAGTCCCTCTCAGACCATGGAAGACTTTAGCCTTTGTGTCTGCATCTGTCCTGCACATCCAGTGTGGTAGCTGCTTCTACCTGTGGCTGTATTTAAATGAACTAAAATGAAATAAAATTTGAATGTCAGTTCCTCAGTCACACTAGCCGCATATTTAGTGCCCAATAGCAAGAAGTAAAAGAAGAAATATAATAAAGTACTCAGTAGCCACACAGGCTAGTAGCTACCATGTTGGATGGCACAAGCAGAGAACACTTCCATTGCTAACAAAAGTTCTACCAGCCAGCACTGGAGACATTAACACAAACAGCCAGGACAGGAGGTTGTCTGCCTTGGCATTCGACGCATTTCTCCCTGCTCAGGCCCTGAGTTGAGGTAACCACATTGCTTGCCAAATCCACTTTAAGACAAACTTATAACTACTGTATGCCCTCCGTAATTGTCATTACTCTCAAATAATTTAGGTGCATCCTAGAACAGCTTTCATAGGGAAGTACCATATCAGGGTTCCAGACCATCCTGTCAGTAGTTACTCTCCTGCCAGGTTAAGGGAAACGTCAGGACCGTATTTATGTTTAGGAATATCTACTCTAACAAGGAAATCTCCCCTCCTTTCCTACATCAAGTCTTTCAGTTTAAGGATCCCTGATAATTTAGAATCTCAGTTTCATTAGACATGGCAGCAAGGCCCCTGAGCGTTCTGCTATCGGTCCGGTCCACCCTGTGTGTGTCTGTAGTAGAAAGTTCAGACTGACCTTACTGTGCATACGTATCTGTGTTTGTCTAGTTTACCTCTAACTTCCTCTGTTTTCATTATTGTCCCATAGATAAGAAATGTGGAAACAAATCAGTGTCTAGATAACATGGCTAGAAAAGAGAATGAAAAAGTTGGAATTTTTAACTGTCATGGTATGGGAGGTAACCAGGTGAGTATTTTAGTAAAGCTTTAAAAGGAATAATTTTGGGATTTGTTTTAATCTTCTGCCCCTTTTATCTCATTACATCATTCAGGAAATATTTTCCTACCTATGAAGAGACAATAATAAAGACCTTTTAGGAGAAGGGAGAAGGAGAAGGGAGCTTTTAATCTAATGATTATTTTTAAATGAAACACTTGTAAAAGGCCCCTTTGTGAGAACTCTATGTACATTGCTGTGCCTGAGACTGACTTTGCCCTTTCTCGTCAAACAGACGACAGCCCTTGACAATACACTCAGTGTTTACAGAGAACTCAAGGTCATTTTTTCTTTCCTCTGTGCAAAATTAGTGGTAGCTTTTCTGAGTCGTTCTCCTAATACTGCATTACTCAAGTTCAAAAAAATCTTGAAATATTTTTTTTCTGCCAGATTATTGGCTGCTTTCTTTTAGTGTTAAAGCTTATATGGGTGCATCTTTTTCAGGTTTTCTCTTATACTGCCAACAAAGAAATTAGAACAGATGACCTTTGCTTGGATGTCTCTAAACTTAATGGCCCAGTCACAATGCTCAAATGCCACCACCTAAAAGGCAACCAACTTTGGGAGTATGACCCAGTGGTAAGTTAATCAGTTGCATATAGGAGTGAAATTAAGTGTGTTTTGTAGCTAGAAGAAGGAATTCTTTATAGTGAAAAGAATGAATTCTTAGAGTTTAAATATGGATCAGATTGTTCTTACACTCTAAAAATGGACAGATGGTGGCACGCCAGGGTGTCTCAGTGGGTTGAGCATCTGCCTTTGGCTCAGGTCATGATCCCAGGCTCCTGGGATTGAGCCCCGCATTGGGCTCTCTGCTCAGTGGGGAGCCTGCTTCTTCCTCTCCCTCTGCCTGCCTCTCTGCCTACTTGTGCTCTCTGTCAAATAAAGAAATAAAATCTTTAAAAAATAAATTTAAAACAAAATGGACAGATGGGAAAAACAACCCAAGTAAAAGAAACATCTTTTATAATCTCCCCAGTAATTGGCCTTGCCTCCAGTTCTGGTCCTTGTTGCCACGATAGCCACTCTTTCTTCTGTCTGTCCTCAAGCTCTGTTGTCTTGCGTGGGAGAAATGGAATCAGGAGGAGGCAGTTTAAATTACTGAATTAAACACTTAAGTACGAGGTGAGCTTTAAATAATGAAGTTCCCTGGCTCATGATGATTGTTCTGTGACATATAACAAAACTTTTTATATTTATCTTTGCTTTCCTCTGGAACCTCTCCCACGTGCCACACACTGTATGTTGTACTCACATGGAGGTGCATGAAAAATCAATCAATGCATGCCCAGTGAGTCTGTCTCCTGTGCCTTGTACCTGGCTAACCTCCCAGCTTGTGCTTCTGCTTTATAGTTCTGGAACCAGTTCCAGAATCTTCAGTAGGTCTTTCTCTGGTTCTTTTTCCTCTGCACCTGCAGTTTTCTCTTTCATGTTAGGAAAGACTTCTCCTCCTGCTTAACTTTCTGCATTTCATCATGTGTTGTATGACAGTGAGTGGCCGACATTCATGCCTCTGGTTCTCCAGCCTTAGCTCCTGCCTCAGCCTGACACTACCGAAGCAGCTCCTGGATGCAAAGACGACCATTCCTGTCTCTTTCCCCCTAACTTCTCTGTTAGCATTTACTGTTGGGGAACAGATGAGATTTTAAAATTCTTTTATCCCTTTGCTTTAGATGCACTACTGCTTAGTTTCTTCTCTTAGCTTTCTCTCTCTCCATCTGCTTGGATTACTCCGCTGCTGCTTTCTTCCCCTTCCATGAAGATTGTGCTGCGACCATGTCATATGCAAACCCTGGGCTGCTTTAATCATCAACCCTACCGTTCCTGGAACATGCCCTGTACTCTCGCACCTGCACTGAAGATCGTATAGTTAACCTCTGCCTCTGACAAATCCTCCTCCATCTTGAGGGTCCAGCTCTGACATCACTTCCTTGAATCCTAGCTAGAAATCAGCTCCCTCTCTCCTAGTTCCAGTCCTCCCTGACCCGTCATGCTCAACTGCTTTGCATTTGTTTCTGTTCGTCTTCTCTCCACTATTAGACTGTTAACTCCTAGAAGGTAGAGACTGTGCTTTGTAAATCCTGGGTCTTCCTCCACAGTGTCAAACTATGGTAAAAGTAATACTAAATATAAGAGTTCAGCTAATAACACTGTTAGAAATGGCCTGAACCGGCTGTTCTGGGGTTGGTCGTGGGCATGGGCTCCCACCGCTCTGGGTGTAGCTGCTCCAGCACTGCAGGCCGTACAGCCTCTCGACCCTCAGATGCTACGTGCCAGGGGCACCCCACAGTTACTCAGCGGGAAGGGCGCTGGGTGCTTCAGGTAGTTAAGTGTCCAGGTTGTGAGCTCAGGCTTGTGAGACCGAGCCCTGAGGCCGGCTCCGTGCTCAGCAGGAGTCTGCTTGATATTCTCTCCCTCTGCCCCTTCTTCCCAGCTCATGTTCTCTCTAAAATAAATAATCTTTGGAAAAAAATCAATAAATCTCCCAATTGTTCAGTGAAAAATGACAGTCTATTAGGAAACATAAAACCTGTTTATAGCATGAACAAATAAGGGCTTACTCTTCTTAATAAGTGGAAGCAAGTGGCTTCTGGGGTAGAGATTCAGTGGCACAGTGCTGTCGGGGATAATTCTGCTGCATATTCCTAGCCTTTTTTGTGGCCACAGATGGCTGTTGCAGCTCTTACCCTCATATTCCAACTCAAGAGAGGAAGAAGAGAAGAGGGGACACTGCCCTACCCCATGTTTTGCTCTTTATCAGGAAAGCCGGAGCTTCTCCTGGACCTCCCCTGCAGAGTCTTCTGTCTTATGGGCCAGAACTTCATCCCATCCTGACACCCCCTCCACCAGCTGAAAGGGAGGCTGGTTAGACAGGCATTGGGGTTCCGGTCTCGCTGGTGTGAGGGAGACAGAAGTGGGAATGGCTGCAGGTAGCCTGTGTATGATCTACACAGTCCACCACACCTAGTATTCCAGAAGTAGATATGTGGTTAGAAATTTAAGGAGCTAAAGTGGGTTTAGGGGATTTAGAAAGCAGCAGTTATGAGTGTAAAATTTTAAACCGTCTGGAGCTCTTTGCAGAGTCTTGTCTGAGATAAAATTTTAGTTTGCAGGCGGGGTTCTACCAGAAGCAGACTCAGATAAAGTTTAATGTTCACAGTGTTTATTAGGGAACAGCCTTTGGATCAGCACCTGTGAAAAGGAGAGGGAGAAGGCCGAGTTGGGCAAAGGGAGGAGTCACACCGCGCTGCAGCGCCCCCAGACTTAGCCAGCTACACAGGGAGCTCCGGGACAGCCTGTCCGTGTTGTCCTGCCTCCACTGGTCAGAAACACAGCAAGCTAGAGAAATTAAAAAAAAAAAAAATTACTGACATACATATTTTAAGTTTTATTTATTTAAGTAATCTCTGTACCCAACATGGGGCTCGAACTCAAGAACCCGAGATCAAGAGTCACACATGCTCCCTGGAGCCAGCCAGTGCAACCTAAAGTCATGATGTCTTAGGTTCCAAAAGAACCCTAGAAATAAAACCCAGGGCCTTGTTTTATAGGTGTAGAGACACTGAAGCCCAGAATGGAACTTACCCTTTGTTAAATAAAGATTATTTAAAGATTATTGGTCAAAGAGCAGATAAAATGATGTAACAGTATCTCAAGCCCGGAATTCTAGACCCAGGATTCTTTGCATGGTCCCATACTATCTTCCTCTTACTTATATTCTATATTACATTCGGTTCATGACACCAGGTTCTTGTGCTTTGATGATCATAACTATCCTTTCTAGAATAAATTGCAGATTTTGATCCAGTTATATCTAGAGATTAGGGGCAAGAGCCAGCAAATTATCTTTTCTAGGTTACAAGTAGACTGTAGGCGATTAAAGTTACAGCTCTTACCCTCTCCTTCAAAGGTTACAGCTGCCAGCTGTTTATCCTTCATCAAGCTTTCTCTCTATGGAGACTAGTCAGTGCTGACTGCATCCTCTTCTGAGTACAGTGACAACAGTTCCCATGAAAAGGACATGTTCCAGATAAAAGAATTACATTAAGGGGCGCCTGGGTGGCTCAGTGGGTTAAAGCCTCTGCCTTCAGCTCAGGTCATGATCCCGGGGTCCTGGGATTGAGCCCTGCATCGGGCTCTCGGCTCAGTGGGGAGCCTGCTTTCTGCCCCCGCCCCTTTCTCTGCCTGCCTTCTCTGCCTACTTGTGATCTCTCTGTCAAATAAATAAAATCTTTTAAAAAAATTACATTAAAATGGATGAATACAAGTCAAATAAATGTGTGTTAGTAAACATATTTCACATTTCCTTATACTTGTGTATATTTACAGGATAATGCTTAACTCACATTCCTACACGGCTGCTTTGAGTAACAGACAAATGAACTGACCTACACTAATCACTCCTAACACTCCTCTGTCCTAACGTTTTGAAATTATTCAAAATCAACATGACAGCATCAGATCTGTAGCAGAGACAAGTACATAGAAAATTATATAGCTGCATCTCTCAGCTATTTATTAAGGGCTGCTTCATCAATCTTACAATCTCTCAAGATTTTGAGTCTTCTAAAGGACCCGAGTTTCTAAGGACTTGAGGTTTGGAATCACAGAATTAATTTGGACAGCCTTATCACAGGGAAGTGAAACGATTTTGAAATAGCTTTTTGAAAATAGGTTGAGGATCCTAAATTAGGAACCACTAATCTGATTTTTTTTCCCGGAAGCTGAAGCACAAAAGTGAAATTTCTCCCAGTGCTTTAGAGCTTGTGCAGAATTGGGACCTAGCATTTTGATTATCTTACCTCAAGTTCAGTGTAACCCACTGTACCCCAGTGCCTTTCTCCCTCCCACATAGCTCTTATGGCGGTCTTTATGTAGACACTTTTCTACAGAGCAATTTAAGTCTCACCAAAAATGATGGTTGAGATGTGTGAGTTTTATTTTTCACTTTCATGTTAAGATTTCTTTTCTGTCACTTTCAGAAATTAACCCTGCAGCATGTGAACAGTAATCAATGCCTGGATAAAGCCACAGAAGAGGATAGCCAGGTACCCAGCATAAGAGACTGCAATGGAAGCCGGTCCCAGCAGTGGCTTCTCCGAAATGTCACCCTTCCAGAAATATTCTGAGACCAAATTTACAAAAAAAAAAAAAA
>RCUC01131620.1:0-17141 GCA_003697995.1 Taxidea taxus jeffersonii
TGGGCTGGGCCCGCTCTCCACTCCCGGCAGTCCCAAGTGGGATTGGGAACCCAGCTTTGGAGGCCTCACCGCCGTGTCCGAGTGGGCCGCGCGGCTTCCGCCTTCACTTCCCCACGCGCCGGCGCCATGGAGACGGTCACGAGTGGCCGGCGGCTCCTGCGCCCACCAATGGGAGCGCACGTCGCAGAGAGACGCGGACGTCGCTCTTCCAAGATGGCGGCGCGTCCGTCGCGAGCAGCCGGGCCGGGGGGAAGCCAGCGAAGCCGAGTAAAGCCGCCGCCCGGGAGAAGACTGAAGGAGCTGTTCCGGCCGTTGGCGGCGGCTCGGGCAGTTTTCGTTGCTGCTACGGCTGTTGCCATGCGGCGAGGCTAGGGAGGAGCTCACTTCCCCGGGGTGTAATAATGTTAACAGAGGTAAGCGGCGACGGCGGCCAGTGTTTACCTGTGAAATGGGGAAGGGGCCGGCACCAGCTCTTCCGAGAACATCATTTCTCCTGCCCGCGGGCCTGACCCTCTGTAGAAGGCCCCGGGGCCGGAGGAGCAGCGGGGATCCTACAAGTGCCCCCTGAATAGGAGCTGTGCTGACTCAACAGAGTCCCACCACCTTTTCAGCTGCTGTGCCTCCTCTTTCGCAGTTCCCACTTGCCTGTCGCCCGTGGCACTGGTCACCCTCCTGTTGTCGCTACCTAACTCATCGCTTCCTTCGTGGTGTCCCCTTACACGCTGCTCTGTGGCAGCGTTGGTCTCTTTGCGTTGCTGCTGGTTCCTGTTACCCTACGGTTTGCCCGAGATCTCCCTTCTCCGGTCCCTGGCCTCCAGGGCCCTCCACTTCCAAGCTCGGTCAGCATCCTGGGTTTGTCACTTGGCCAGACCGGGTTTTACCCACCCCCTACTTTGCCTACTTAGTGAAATGGACCTTCTTTCTCAAGCGACACTTGAATAGCCCAGTTATATCACCGTCCTCCCTCGCTCCTCACACCCTGTCACCTTTTTAAGTCGTGGGAATCGGGAAGTTCAGTTTAGCACCTACACTCCTGATTTGCTTAAGGTTCCCTTGGTACTCTTTGTGGAACAGTTTTGTTTTGTTTAAACTTGGACCTGAAATCGAAGTAGGGCAACTATGACTAGCCGATCAGTTTCCCTTTTCTAGTGCTTCATGTCCATTGCAAAAAAGCAGACTTTTTGAAGAAGTAGAGTTTGCCTTTACTAGCAGTACTTGAAGGGGAAGGACTAAATTGGCCTAATTAGATACTTGACCCAAGTTAACACAGTTATGTGTACTGGTATATGCTAGTGTAGGCGTCATTGAAGATACATTCTGCAGCTTGTGGATTTGAGGAAATACCTTAGAAGCTACTCGCTTGAAGTCCTTTGAAGGTTCCAATGTCAGCTATCAGGGACTAGTTTGGGCATCTTTGTGGGCTGAGTTAAGGATAGGAAACAATTTGGGCAGCAGGAAGTATTCCTACCTGGGCCAAAAGAAAATAAAAACGTTTGTAGATGAGTGGCTTTTGTTGTTTTAAAAAGTGATGAAAAAGGATTTACTTGCCTTTCCAATTTGTTGAGGAAGTTCACATTTTGGTATTTGCACTTGATCTGCGCACAGAGCTTTGGAATATAATGTATCTGGTAAATACTGGTTGATATTAATTCATGAAATCCTTATTTCTTCTAGTTTGTAGTTCACTTAGTATTTCTAAATTCCACATATTTCTCATTCCTGGAGTTTATTTAATTTTCGGAAATTATGATGTATCTTAAGTTTCTGTTGTCATTAGCAGTATTAGGTTAAAAAAAGTCCTAAGTAGCAGAAGTTCTATTTTTACCTTCAGTGTGATATTTTGGTGAGAATAATTAGCCTTACAGTAAGTTTCAGTGGAGTCTTTAACGTGTGATATTTTATGACATGATCTTCTGATGAAACTTGGCTTAGGTTAGCACGGTTTAAAGAGTTCTAATGCTATCACATGAGCTCAGTGTCTGCTACTAAAATGCTAGTGTCTTGATTTGGCAGGGCTGTACCTTATAAGCCTCTAAAGTGGTTTTGTGTTTCAGTGAAATATTTGAGACAGTAAGTCATTGATGGTAGTAAGATGTACTTAGTGCTTTGTGTGTGTTGATTGGTGCACAGCTTGTAAGTGGCTGAGCCAGGTTTCCCACCTTGGCACTCAGTCCCTGCCGAGTCCATTCTGTTAACTACTGCAGTCGGTTAAATGGTACTTGGATTTTATCTTTGGTTTTTAGTAGTTATTTTATAGATGAGAAAACTGAAGCCCAGAGATTGGTCCAAGGTCAACATTTATTAGTGGCAAATGTGAAGCTTGAATCCCATCTCCTGATCTAGTATTTCTGACTGCATAGCTTTCAGTGAGTAATTTTCACCTTTTTTTTTTTTTAAAGATTTATTTATTTATTTATTTGTTAGAGAGAGAGAGAGAGCGCAAGCACAGGCAGACAGAGTGGCAGGCAGAGGCAGAGGGAGAAGCAGGCTCCCTGCTGAGCAAGGAGCCCGATGTGGGACTCAATCCCAGGACGCTAGGATCATGACCTGAGCCGAAGGTAGCTGCTTAACCAACTGAGCCACCAGGCGTCCCCTTCACCTCTCTTAATAGACTTAATAGACACTACTTTTTGCCCGAATATTGTCAGTAGGTAAACTGAGAATTATTACTTGAGAAAGACTTTTTGATTTACCTTTAGTCTTTTGTTTTTAAGGCTCAGAAATAGTCTGTTTTGAAATATATTAGATATAAAATTTTACTCAGTATTGGTTACTAAAAAATTAGTACTGTGGGACTCCGTTTGACTGCTTCTCTTTGTTCCAACATTGATCAGGAGATATTAAGGCAAGTGATTTAATTCATGTTAGGCCTTAAAATATATAATGATGAGCTATGTACAAAAGAATCTCTTGTTCAATGAGCAGACTCTGTGCTTAGAAAGTGGTGAGTGGTACTGTCTGCTTGGTTCTTTGACATCTCGGCATTGAGGTGGGAGATACGGTCTTCAATAGCCAGATGAGAAGACTGAGAGTTAAAATAGTTTGCTTAAAATATGTAACAGGTGGTGGAACCAGGAGTCACACCTAGGTCCTTTTATTCCACATTGTGTGCTGTTTTTGTGGCTCAGTATGGAATGAACGCATCGTTAATTTTTTTTTTTTTTTGTAGCTGATAATCATCAGTAAACTATTTTTAGGTTTACATGTGTTTTTTTTTAACCAGGGTGAGGATGCCAGGTATATAGATGCATAATAGTAACAGTAGCAGTAAACATTCATATGAAACTTCAGTTTTGCATTTTGTCAAAATAGATCTTTGAAACCTTTCAGAGCCTATGCCAGTGGCCAATTAAGGGCCATCTCAAGTTAATGGAAAAAATAACCTAGTTGAGCAAATTGATATGTATGTTGAACTTTGAAACTTGTGATGGTAGATTAGTGTGAATTGAAAGTACAGCCCCAGTATGTCCTCTTGCCTTTTTTTTGGTTTGTTTCCGTAAAGGGAGGTTAACATAGTTTTTGATTTTTGGCTTCAATTTGTATTATATTCATTATCAGTACAAATGACATATTTAGAAGACTTGCTAGCCATATCTGTGTGTCTTTTGCATTTTCCAAATAAGTATGACTGATTTGTTTGTTTTAAATGTCTAGTTAATCTTTTTCCCCTTCTACTGTTTTTGCCCCTGTTAGGACTTCTGCTATTTTTTTTTTTTTTAAGATTTAATTTATTTATTTGACAGACAGAGATCACAAGTAGACAGGCAGGTGGAATGGGGTGGGGGGGTTGGGAAGAGCAGAGAGCCTGATGCGGGGCTTGATCTCAGGACTCTGAGATCATGACCTGAATGGAAGGCAGAGGTTTAACCCACTGAGCCACCCAGGTGCCCCAGGGCTTCTTACTCTTAATGTTACTCCTATTTGTCATAGTGTACTTGAAAATTATTTGTTTAATACCTATTTCCCCTCCACTCCTCTCTTTTAAAAAAGAAGCATAAATTTACATATATCAGAATTAGGGTATGGGATGTTTACTTGAGGATTTGTTTCAGTTAATCTGAATTTTCGTAGCATTAGAATGTAATGAAATACATTAGGATGTAAGAGGTATTTAACAATTTTCATTAACCACATTTTTAAACTTTTTTTCAAAAGCTTTTAGGGTTATGAATCAGAGCATTTATTATTACAGAGTACTAAAGGTATAGAAGATACAGGATAATATGTTGAATTTAAACCTGAGCTGTGGTATACTCTGGAGGTTGTTTTTGCTAACAACCAGTTACCAGCCTGTTGACATTGGTCTTGTGCTTTTAAAAATACGGTGTAAAACATTGTAGCTGTTTAAGCTTAATAGTTTGGGTTGTGCGCAGATGTGAGGACTTAGATAAAAATGGTGTATATTTGTGTTAAGTCACTGCCACCCAGATTTATTGGTTTTTATATACTAACGCTAATAAAAGCTTTCGTGGTTAACAAATAAGATATAGGTGGGAAAAGGTGCACTCTGTAGCGCTTTTAGAAGTCCCAGGTTAATAGTTGTTGAGGGAATAAAATTTTGTGTTTCAAATATTTTTTGAAGATATTTGCACAAAGGAAGTCAGTAGGTTTTTTCTTTCGGGATTTTACAGTTTTCGATAGGTGATTTGCTCTTAAGGTGATAGAGTTTGCATTATAGTACAGAGTTGTTTAATCATGTGATGGTAATTTTATTTGTCAGCTTAACTGCTCATGTGGTGCCCAGATTAAACAGTTATTTCTAGGTGTGTCTGTTAGGGTGTATCTGGATGAGGCTGAGATTAACATTTGAATCAGTGCACTCTCTAAAGTAGATTGCCCTTCCTATTATGGGTGGGCACTCTCTAATCCCTTGAGGGCCTGAATAGAACTGTAGGTGGAGGAAAGAGGAATTTGCCCCCCCCCCCCCAGCTGGAATGTCAGGTCTCATTTTATCTCCTTTCCTCCTTTCCTTGGACTGGGATTTAAATCTTTGGTCCCTTGGTTTTTAGGCCTTTGCACTGAATTACCACTAACTTTACTGGGTCTCCAGCTTTCGGATGGCATATTGTGGGACTTCTTAGCCCCCATAATTGTGTGAACCAGTACTTCATAATAAATCTCCTTAAAAAAATTCATATTTCCTATTGGCCTGTTTCTCTCCCAGAACTCTAATACAGAGACTCTGGTGTTTGGATGGGTTGTTTCAAAGTTTGTTGACCACTTTTCCATAGACATTGACAAAAAATTGTTTTCTTAAGTAGTCTACTGTATGTTTATAATTCAAAGTGTTATATTGGGCGCCTGAGTGACTCAGTCGGGTTAGTGGCTGCCTTCAGCTCAGCTCAGGATCCCAGAGTCCTGGGATGGAGTTCCACCTTGGGCTCATTGCTCAGTGGGAGCCTGCTTACTTCTGCTCTCCCCTGCTTGTGTGTGTGCTCACTTGCTTTCTCTCTCTATGACAAATAAGTAAAATCTTAAAAAAAAAAAAAAAATTAAAGGTATTGGTTGTATGTCATAAGGCCACTGGAAAATGTGTTTGCTTTTGATCTCTTCATGTGGTAATTGCCAACATATATATAGCTTTTCCCAGATGACATGGGATGTTTTATATATTAATCTAGTCTTGTTAGATGTGCTCATGCTTACCTACATTTAGTCTCATTTCTAGTGTTACTGTGGAATGAAGAGAAATCTCTTCAAGGGAGAAGAAAAAGGGTATGAGAGGATGTTTGTTTCAGGTGGAATCAACCAGGCTGTGTTAGCTGAGAAATAATGGAAAAGGAGGGAACTTAATTAAGCTTTTGGAAGAGGAAGAAAATAGGTTCTATCATGGGGAAGTTTTCAGCGCTGGTCACTAAGTAGCTAGCCATTTGGTGGTGAAGCTAAATGACTTTATGGCATTCCTGAGTGAGGTTCTCAGGGTATGGCTTTTTAAACGTGTTTTGAAATTTTGTGGTTTTACAGACCATTAAGTGCCCTCTCTATCAATGGTAATCTAAAATTGACTTTCTATTTCTCAGGTTTAATTTTGATACTACAGCACTTTAAATATTTGGAAGGAGAGAGAGAACTTTGAATTAAAGCAAGTGGACAGCTTTAAAATAGTAAACTATTTGACCATTAAAAAAGGGTTTGGGGCACCTGGGTGGCTCAGTGGGTTGGGCCTCTGCCTTCGGCTCAGGTCATGATCTCAGGAGCCGCATGGGGCTCTCTGCTCAGTGGAGAGCCTGCTTTCCCCCCTCTCTCTGCCTGTCTCTCTGCCTACTTGTGATCTCTTTCTCTCTGTCAAATAAACAAATAAAATCTTAAAAAAAAAAAAAGGGTTTAAAATTGAGTGAATAAACAGACTGGATTCATGGTGATGTTGCATCCTCATGTCTGTCAAGAAATTACATGTACCACAGTAGTGTGGCAACAGACAATAACCTGTTAAGTTGTTAAGTTGTATAAGGATGAGTCCCAACTTCACTTATTTATGATGTGACATTAGGGAAGTTGTTTGAAAAAAAATTTTTTTTGAAGATGATGCGGGCTTGATCCCAGGACACTGGATCATGACCTGAGCCAAAGGCAGAGGCTCTAACCCACTGAGCCACCCAGGCGCCCCTGTTTGAAATTTTTGAGTCTCTTAGTTCCCTTCTTTGTAAAATTGGATAGTAGTAGCACTTCCTAGCTGCTCTCATATTGTTGTGAAGATCAGATAAAATGATAGAGTTAACTCTGTAAATTTTCAGTCATTATACAAATATTTGTGGTTAATACATCAGCTTGTTTTTTTTTTTTTTTTTTTTTTTTTTCATCTTTTTTTTTTTTTTTTTTTTTTTTTTTTTCCCCCTCCTGTATGCCTTGCATTGATATGAATCCAAGTCCTAGGCTCCATCTAGCTTTATGGCTCATTTGCTTCTTAGTGGGTGGATGGATGGATGGATTCCCAGAGAAAGAGGGTGCCCCCTGGCTATTGGTGTAGATATAGGGGAGGATGAGAATAGGTTAAAAGAAGTGAAAAGAAGAAAAAAAAAGTTGACCAAGAGCATGTCTTGGAAACTAGTAATGAGATTAGTTTCCTATGTAGTTGGTAAACTGATTCCAAAGAATTTTTGAAAGAGAAAATATTTTGAAAAAGTTCACTTATTTGAGGGTTAGCAGTCATTTCTATATGTCCTTAAATATTTGTGGGAAAATAAATCTTTTAATCAACTCTGATAAATTTTTGAAAGGAAAAGGTGTTGTTTAGGATAATTTTCATAAATCTCTGGTTATAACTTGTATCAGAGATTAATTTTTGCAGTTTAATTTGTTCACCAAACATAAATACATCTACTGTGTGGTAGGCACGGCACCTGAGAAGTTCTGTGCTGAAGGGGTGAGTCAGATCTGAAACCTGCCCTCAGAAAATTCACTATCAGAGCTACCTTGTGCCAGTTTGGCATTCACCTGAAGCCTTGAGGCCTTTTGTCAAAATAAAACAGATAACATAATTAAAGGATGAAAAATTAAGCGGAAGAAAAGGTTGGAGTATGTAATTAAAAGGTAATTACTTGTATTAGCTTTATAATTCCAGGTTAAAACTACCAGTTTGGATGAGATGGTAGCTCTAAAATGAGTTTCTCTTGTTATTGAAGAGTCAGCCCATCTCTTCTGTCTGTATTTGCTCCAAGCTAATTCATAATAAATTTTTTAAAAAATGAGAAAAGAGAGGTAAAAAAAATTTGTGAATTTGTCATGTTCTTTGTTTTTTTGTTTTGTTTGTTTGTTTGTTTTTGGGAAAAGACTCTTTAAATCTCCTTAAGGGGTCTACCATGGTCTACTGAAGGATCCAGCTGAATTTCATTATCCTGATAAAAGTAATGCTTAACTCCACCCTCATCTATTATATATTCATTTATATGTTTATTTTGTGTTTTCCTTCCAGCTGAATGTGAACTCCTGAAGATGGGGCTCACAGTTGTGTTCCCAGTACCTGGAATAGAGCTTAACATCTAGTGTCCTCACTAAATATCTGTTGAGGGGATAAATGTTAAATATTCTTTGCAGTAAGATTAACGTACAAGTGAAAAATAATTAAGACAAAAATTGTCTACCATAAATTTATGCCAGGACGTTAATTACCTTTCAAGGATTGGTTATTATCAGTGTCCATTAAATATTTTTTAATAGGACACCGTGGTTGAATATTGTGTTTGGGATCACAAAACACAAGTTTGACCAAAGAAAGTTGAACACCAGTCTTTTTGTTAGAATGTATTTTGTCTTAATTTTTCTTACAGGTAAAAATCTGGTTAGATTGATGTCATTTTCATATGACCAATTACAAATGCAAGAACAACTTAGATTTTATCTTTTATCTCTTAATACTTGATTTTTTATTATGATTTTATGTGTACTAAAAATTTGTATTCCTGTACTAGGTAAAGCTTTGTTTCTAGCAGTACAATAGTGCTGATTTTTGTGGTGTTTTGTTGAGTGTTTCACAGTTTGTATAACCTTTAATGCTGTCTTTTTTTTTTTTTAAATATTTTATTTATTTGACAGAGATTACAAGTAGGCAGAGAGGCAGGCAGAGAGAGAGGGGAAGCAGGCTCCCCACTGAGCAGAGAGCCTGATTCGGGGCTCCATCCCAGAACCCTGAGATCATGACCCAAGCTGAAGGCAGAGGCTCAACCCACTGAGCCACCCAGGTGCCTCCTTTAATGCTATCTTGAAACTTTGCAAGTATGAGTAAAAATTTGGTTATGGATTTCAGAAAGTTGGAAATTTGGGGGTACATTTTCAAGGAGGGCAGCTGCTACCTTACTCTCTTGACTAAAAAGCCTCTCGGTGTCATTGTTAGAGCATTGTTAGATCATTTCAGCCATCTACAATTCCATTATAAATACAGAAGTGTACCACAAAGTTTAATGAAACAATTCTATGTTCTGTGAAAATTAAACTGATTTATGATCTTTAAGTTAGTACCAGACACTTCATGTACATTAACTGGAATAATTTACTGTTCTTGGTTTATTGTGTTTTTTCCCAATTTCCTGAGGAATCTTTTTATTCTTATGCATGTGTGAAACCCACAGGGTGAATCCTGGTTTTGCTTTTCACCATAGATCTGCATGATTGTAGAGTCCTTGGATGTTACTGTGCTTAAACCTGAATTGGTTTTGCTCCTGGAACCCTGGAGCTATTTTTATTTTTAGCCTGGCTGTGGTTTGGCACTGTAGAGAGTGTGTGATTCTTTGTATTGTGACTTTTAAGGCTAGAGTTGTGTGACAGCATGGATGTGTGGAAAATGGCTTTTTGATGCACCATCATTTGAGGCTTGGAAATTATAAAACTGGTTGAAGTTGTACAGTGTTAGTAGAGAGTTAAACATCTCATTTTAGTTATTACATAAATTTTGGGAAGTAACTGGTCTGATTTTAAGATATGTGTTATCCAGTGTTTAAGTCAAAATATTGTACTTTACATTTGTTCTTCTTGTCTCTTCTTGAGTTTATTTGAGATGGCATATTTTTCTCAGGGTACTTAATCAGACTGCAGTTATTAATATAATCAGCTATTTTAATACCCTATGTTAATCACTAATATCTGACACATTTTCTTGAGTAGCATCTAAGTGCTCAACACCTAACCCTTTGGAATAGTCTAATCCTGGTAAAGGTTAGCAGAATAAGAGAAAATGGGGTAGGGAGAGGTTGGAGGCAGCTTAAAGGGTTTAACAACAAAGAGAAAAAAAATCTGAAATAACCTATTTTAAAAGAGTGGGTATGTTGATTATATAAAAATTTTAGAAAAATCAATTAGGCTTGAGAGTATTTTATAATTTATTAAAATTGTGTTTTATGAACTAAAGTTCAGCAAATTAATGTCTGATAACTCAGAATAGTCAAGTAAAGGCACTAATGCAAAATTTAATGTGATTGTCTTTGTTCTGGGGTGCAAAGTGTTAATCATCTCTGTTTTCTACCTATGCATACATCTTTGTATACATGCATATATGTATTTTCTAATCACAGTTGAACATTTCCAATTTCTGAGGAGTGTATGCTGATGATTAAGAGCAGTGGGTGGTGTCAGATTATTTGGATTTGAATCAAAGTTTTGTCATTTTAGAGCATTTTGATTTTGGAAAGTTATTAACCTTTTTGAACCTTAGTTTTCTTATCTGCATGGCTGTAAATTAATGGTATTTACGACATAGTGTTGTTATAAGTATTAAGTGAAATGACACATTAAATCCTGTGAATAATGTTTCCCACAGTAATACTCAGTAAATACTAGGTTTTATTCTTTCAGATGTAAATAGCAAGAAGTTTATTTTCATAGTTTAGAATTTAGTGTTTGAAGTTGTTTTCTGTGTTCTTTGTTTCATGGTAGAGATTTTAAAATGTCAAAATGGGGACGCCTGGGTGGCTCACTCTGTTAAGTGTTTGCTTTTAGCTCAGGTCATGATCCCAGGGTCCTGGGATTGAATCCCCATATTGGGCTTTTTGCTCATCAGGGAGTCTGCTTCTCCCTCTGCCTGCTCTTCCTGCTGCTCCCTCCCTCTGCTTGTGCTCCCCCTCTCTCTGACAAGTAAATAAATAAAACCTTAAAAAAAAAAAGCAAAGAAATTCTCTTTGACCCAGATGGTCTGATTTTTCCCTGTCTCAGTTTTTACTAACTTTCTAATTTATGTATTACATTGAGAGCTAGATTTAGACAATTTCAGGAGGAAATTGAGAGGTGATACCTGTGCGATATGAATTGGTCATAACTGGAACTTCTGACTAATTTATTTCTTCTGTATTAAAGCTTTTACTGTAGGTGAGTGAAGTGAAAAAGTTGTAGTACAGTTTCATATTGTGCTTTAAAAATGCTAGCGTTACGTAGTTTTCTGTTATGGAAAGTATTATGATTCTTGTCAGTTTGATAAAGTTTTACGAAAGTAGCTTTAAATTTATAGAAGTTCTTCTGTTGGTTTGTTCCTTTAATAGGGAATAGGCAAGGAATGTAAAAATCCTATGTTTAAAAAATAGACATAGTGGCATCATTAGTAGAAATAGTATTGTGCAGTGAGTTAATAAAAGGACTGAGGGCTGTGTTACTACAAATAAAATTTGTACTTATAAGTTTAAATATGGATATTAAGCATATAAATTACTTCAGTCCCTCCATACGACAGCTGCCTTTCTGCATTCATGCAATAATAAAACTGTTATACATAAGGAGGGGGTGTTCCTGTTATAAAAACATTTTACTTAGCTGGAGATTATGCCAGCAAAGTCCTTTGTGGGTGAATCTGTATCTGCCTTTATTTTCCTTTCTATACTTATTTTTTCCTTTTGTTGGTGAGGCTTTGTAGATGTGTTATTTTCCCTTACCTCTTTTATTATTCTCCTCTCTCTAAGCTTGCAGCTTGCTCTCTCAGGGCTTTTCCCCAACCTTTACCCTTTTCTCTCTCTTGCAAAGAAATTAAATAGGTGAAAATAGAGTATTTAACTTTCATTTTTACGCACCACAGACGGGTATAAAAATATTTTTCTGTTGTTAATTTAAGAGGTGAACAAATAAAACATTATTTATACATTTAAAGCAATACAGTGCAGTATAATTTTTTTTTATGTTGGTATGACTCTTGTCTGAATTTATCTTATTAAAAAGACTCATGATCTCTGAGTTAGTGAACACTATTGGGCTTTGTTTTTTTTATTGTGAGTTAAAAGGATCTTGTAGTACTTTCAGGGTCATTGTTTTGGTATTGAGTTGTTACTGTACAGCCGTCAGGAATGTGAAGGAAATTTATGTGTATCGGTGCCAACTCTAAACATACCCTAAAAGTTACCTGAATACTATTACTTAGAAAATCTACATCAGAGTTTTAGAGTACCATGGGATTTAAGATGTTAGTGTCAGTTTAGTTACTTCAGGTTTTTCTGACAAATTGAATTTTTGAATCTCTGTAAATCACTTTTATTTGATTTTTCAGATATTGTGTGTATAATCTTGCCCATCCCCTCCCCAATTTCCTTTTTAAAAAGTCTATTTGAGAGTCAGTGTAAAATAATAGTTCAAAATATGCTTGAATTTTGAATAAACCAAGCTTAGTTCATGGCCCAGTTCTATGATTTAGCTGTTTCCTCATCTGTAGAATAGCATTAGTAATATAACATGTCAGAGTTGTTGTGAGAATTAAATATATATAAAATGGTTAGCAAAGGTCCTAGCCAATACTAAGCACTTAGTAAATGGTGGCTCCTACTATTGTTTTAGAGGATGCACCTTTTTATAAAAAAAAAAAAAAGGTAGAAGGTTGGTGATAATTCATTGCTAGGCTTTGCATTGAAGATCTAGGTCTCTCTACTGTGATAGGCTTATGTTGTTTTGATTTACCCTTGGATCATGTATGATGGGGAAAAGCAAAAGTTGGGTTTGAATATTGAAACTTTTTTCTTGTTATAGCCATGTATGAACGAGGGAGAAGAGGAGCCATTTATGAATATGGCCTGTTTTGTCTTGCTGTTGCACCTGTGAACTGCTGTGGTAAAAGTTTTGTGAACTTTAGTACAGGAACACTTTTGTAAATAGAAATCTTCAGGCATATTAAATAAATTCATTCTTTATAATTCACTTTTGTTAAAGGTACTTAATATGAATTGCCATGTAACTAAGCTTATTTTTCATAATGAGGTAATGATAGAGAATGGTCTTGATTTTTTTTTTTTTTTTTTAAAGATTTTATTTATTTATTTATTTATTTAGAGAGCATGCATGTGCTCATGCCTGAGCCAGGGCATGGGCAGAGGGAGAGAGAGTATCTCCTATAAGATCCAGGCTGAGCAGGGTAGGGCTTGATCTCAAGACCTTGAGATCATGACCTGAGCCAAAATCAAGAGTCCCACGCTCCACCCACTGAGCCACCCAGGTGCCCCAGAGAATGGTCTTGATGTTTGAGGATCTTGATGTAGTATAATGTGGCCCAAAAAGAGTCGGTAAACAGTGCCTAATTGTTGGGTTAGAAGTGCCAAGTGCAGGGGTGGTCAGGATCCCAGAGTCCCCTGGGATCCAGCCCTTGGCAGGGAGCCTGCTTCCTCCCCCCACCCCCCCACCCTCTGTCTGCCTCTTGGCCAACTTGTGATCTCTGTCAAATAAATAAATAAAATCTTTAAAAAAAAGCCAAGTGCAGTACTAATATTAGAACAATACATTTTATTTTAGTGTTACAGTGACAGGATCTAAGGAGAACAAGAAATGGAATAGGAAGAAAATTTATGGAATAGGAAGAAAATTACTGAGAAACCTAGACATTCAAGATTTTAATTTTTTTTTTTTATGTTTTCTTTCTGGTCTTGAAGAATATAGTGGAATAGTGCCCTCTTTCCCATTAAAACATTTTCATTGTTGTTGCAAGAAATGTAATGAATAAAAAACACTCTCCATTATTCAGAAAGAACCTATAAACTATATAATTTTAATCAATTTTTTAATGTGTAATTTTTCAAACATACTGGAATCTTGAAAAATATTGCCTTTAACACCCATATACCAAGTACCTGTATTGTTAACATTTTGTCATATTTCTTCATTTCTGACTGTTATTTTTCTTGCATTGTAGCTGAATCATTTTAAAGTAAACTGCAGATATTAGGTCATTTCTCAGAATACTCTCATAATCTCCCAAGAGTATGGATTTTTTTTTTAGCCTTTAAGTTTTTATTTTAATTCCAAAATAGTTAGCACACAGTGTTATATCAATTTCAGATGTACAATATGGTGATTCAGCAATTCCCTACATTACTTGGTACTTGTCACTATAAGTATACTTCTTAAGCCCTATCACCCATCTCCCTACTCACCTCCCCTTTGTAACCATCAGTTCTCTATAATTGAGAGTCTCTGTTTCTTGATGTCAACCCCCCTTTCCCCTTTGTTTGTTTGTTTTTTTCTTAAATAACACATATGAGTGAAATCATATAGTATTTGTCTTTCTCTGACTTATTTCGCGTAGCATAATACTCTCTAGTGCCATCCATGTCATTGCAAATGGCAAGATTTCATGTGTGGATAATATTCCATATATTGTATATACACACACACCACATCTATATCCACTAATCAGTTAGTGGACACTTGGGGTGCTTTCTTATCGTGCCTATTGTAAATAATGCTATGATAAATGTAGGGATGTATGTATCCCTTTAAATTAGTGTTCTTGTATTCTTTGGGTAAGTAACCAGTAGTGTGATTGCTGGGCTGTAGGGTAGTTCTGTTTTTAACTTTTTGAGGAAACTCCATAATGTTTTTCAGAGTGGCTGTACCACTTTGCATTCCCACCAGCAGTGTACAAGGATTCCTTTTTCTACACATCCTCTCCAACACATGTTTCTTATGTAGTTGGTTTTAGCTATTCTGACAGGTGTGAGGTGATAGCTCATTGTCGTTTTGATTTCCCTGATGGTAAGTGATGATGAACATCCTTTCCTGTGTCTGTTGGCCATCTGGATGTCTTCTTTGGTGAAATGTCTGTACGTGTTTTCTGCCCACTTTTAGATTTCATTATTTGTTTTTTGGGTGTTGAGTTATGTAAATCTTTTTTTTTTAAGACCTTATTTATTTATTTGAGAGAGTGAGAGAAAGCATGAGTGGGACGAGGAGCAGAGGGAGAGGGAGAAGCAGACTCCCCACGAGCTGGGAGCCTGCCTTGGCTCCATCCAGAACTCCTGGATCATGACCTGAGCAGAATCTATCAATCAACTAAGCCACCCAGGCTTCAAACACCAAGTTGTGTAAATTCTTTGTATATTTTGCGTACTAACCTTTTATCAGTGATGTTATTTGCAGATATCTTCTCCCATTCCATAGGTTGCATTGTAGTTTTGTTGATTGTTTCCTTCTCTGTGCAGAAGCTTTTTATTTTGATGTAGTCCCAATACTTTATTTTTGCTTTTGTTTTCCGTGCCTCGGGAGACATAACTAGAAAAAATTGCCACGGCCAATGTCAAAGAGATTACTTCTTTTTTTCTCTTCTAAGATTTTGATGGTTTCCTGTCTCACATTTAGGTCTTTCATCCATTTTGAATTTTTTTTGTGCATGATGTAAGAGTGGTCCAGTTTCTTTCTTTTACCTGTTACTGTGCAGTTTTCCCAACACAGTTTGTTGAAGAGACCATCTTTTTCCTATTGGATATTCTTTCTTGCTCTGTTGAAGATTAATTGATCATATAGTTGTGGGCTTATATCTGGTTTTTCTGTTCAGTTCTGTTGATCTATATGTCTGTTTCTGTTTTGATTACTGCAGCTTTGTAATATAACTTGCAGTCCAGAATTGTGATGCCTGCAGTTTTGCTTTTGTTTTTGAAGATTGCTTTGGCTATTTAGGGTATTTTGTGGTTCCATACAAATTTTAGGATGGATTGTTCTATTTCTGTTAAAAATGTTGTATTTTGATAAGGATTTCATTAAATGAGAATCTAAAAAAGTATAATCGCAGCATTATTGTCACACCTAATAAAATTACAAGTAATTTCCTATTACCATTGAATATTCATTATATTAAAATTTCCCCAGTTTGAAACAGAATCTAGTCCACCAATATCATTGTTAATATCTTTAATCCAGAATAGGTAATCTCTTCATCTTCTTTCTTCTTCTCCTCTTTTTCCTCTTTCTCATCCTTTTTTCCCTCATTGTTGTACGAGTGGTTGTCTTGGCATTAGGATGCTGTGTAGGGTACACACAACATCCTTGGCCTCTGTGATAGTACCTGCTCCTCTTAGCCCCCCCCCCTTTTGATAAGCCAAAATGGCTCCATATGTTGTTAAAGTTTTCCTGGGGAGCAGAGTTGTCCCTGGCAGAGAGCCACTGCATTAAAAGTAGTACCCTTTCTTCACTGTAATTTTTTAGATCCTTATTCCTTAGAATTTTTTTTTGTTCTGAATTGATTACATTCCATTTTATTGTGTGTCTAGCCTGCTTTGCTTATTTATTTCCTCTTTTTTGTTGTTTATCTAGCAAGTGGTAGTTTTAAAAATAGTTTTATTGAGATATTATTCACATACTACACATTTCACTCAAAGGGTCTAATTCAGTGACTTTTAATACAGAGAATTATGCTTCCATTGCTGCAATAAGTTGTAGAACTCATTACTCCCAAATAGAAAAACCCTCAGCCTTTGGCCATCCTTCTCAAATCTTCCCTCCTTTTATCACAAATACCTTGCTGTGGATTTGCCTATTCTGGACATTTTATATGAATGGAATCAGAATATATAGCCTTTGTGACTGGCTTCTTCCATTTAGCATGTTTTTAGGATTCATACATGTTGTAGCATATATCAGTACTTCAGATTTTTTGTATTGCCTAATAATATTGTATAGGTACACCACATTTTGTGTATCCTTTCATTTGTTGGTAGACATGGGGTTATTTCCATTTTTTTTATTATTTTTTTTAAAAGATTTTATTTATTTATTTAACAGACAGCAGAAGTAGGCAGAGAGGCAGGCAGAGAGAGAGAGGAGGAAGCAGGCTCCCTGCTGAGCAGAGAGCCCGATGTGGGGCTCGATCCCAGAACCCTGGGATCATGACCTGAGCCGAAGGCAGAGGCTTTAACCCACTGAGCCACCCAGGCGCCCCTCCATTTTTGTACTATTCTGAATACTGCTGGTATGAACACTTGTGTACAAGTTTTTGTGTGGACATAATATTTAATTTCTCTTGGGATGTATAGTAGAATGGAATTGCTGGATCATATGGTAACTGTGTTTAAACTTTTGAGGAACTGTGGACTGTTTTCTAAAGCACCTACACCATTTGACATTCCCATCAGCAGTATAGGAAGTTTCTAGTTTCCACATCCTTGATATTGTATATCTCTTTTTGATTATAGCTGTCTGGTGGGTGAGAAGTGTTATCTCATAGTGGTTTTGATTTGTATTTCCCTTATGCCTAATGATATTGAACATCTTTTTGTGTGCTTTTCATGACCATTTATCTGCATTAGAGAAAATGTGTATTTGAATCTCATGCTCATTTAAAAATTGTGTTGTCTACTTCTTACTTAGTTCTAATGGGTCTTTGTATATTATATGTAGAGGTTCATTATCACATATTTTAAATTACAAGTATTTTCTCCTGTTCTGTGCTTTGGCTTTTTTCATTTTTTTTTTTTTTT
>ML101905.1:0-31565 GCA_003697995.1 Taxidea taxus jeffersonii
TTTTTTTTCTTTTCTTTTTTGTTTTAAAACCCTAGTCTTTCATCCAACTTGGTATGAATATTCATGCTTTTCTCCTACAGATCTATTAAGAGGTTTGATTATAGGATGCTGCTTTATGCCCCTCGGATTGTTGGATGGTATATAGTATATATAAATGTTACCCCTTTAAAAAAAATCCAGGTATAACTTGCAATAAAGTGTGTGAATCTATGTACAGTTCGATGGATTTTTACATACATATACAACCCTGGAAACCTCAGCCAGAGCAAGATACTTCCAGTAGTCCAGGCAGCACTTACCCCATAGCTTTAACCTAGCTCTCTTGTATTCATTGTTCCCCATCCTGTGCTGATTTTGTTCTGGTACAGATAACAATTCAGCACTAATATTTCTAGTCATTTTATGACTTCTTTGAGCTAAGTGCTCACAGATGTCTGTTACTGGATTTGAGAGCTGGGATTGTTTTCATTCTATATGTGCATAGAAATGCCAGCTTCAGTTGGAGAGGAGTTCTAAAACATTACATTAGTTGAAGGAAACTAGTCAGAAAAACCGGCATATATTTAAAAGTGTTTGAGTTGTTTAATATTACATAAGCCTTTTTTGGACTTCTCTTAGAAATCAGGGAGTCTGTAAGCTTTTCTCTGCCAGTTCATAAAAGGGACTATGGGTAGAAAAACAAACATAAAAGATAGCAGCCAGCCAGCCAGGCAACCCAAAACTAGTGCACCTCCCCCTCTTGTTTCAGTGGCAGAACCCGGCTGAGTGGTATGATCACTCCCAAAATGCCTTACCTGTTACCTCTGAAAGTACTATCTAATTCCACCATGCAGACTTTTTATTAATGGAGAAAATAAAAGAAGAATAAAGAAAGTCAAATAGTCTTAGATCTTATGGTCAGAGTTGAAAGTCTGAGAGCAAGAGTTGCTTTGTAAATGAACCTATGAAGAATACAGTAGATAAAAAAATGTCTTTCTTGAACCAATTATACAAAATTCTAGGCAAGGGCGCCTGGGTGGCTCAGTGGGTTAAGCCTCTGCCTTCGGCTCAGGTCATGATCTCAGGGTCCTGGGATCAAGTCCCGCATCGGGCTCTCTGCTTGGCCGGGAGCCTGCTTCATCCTCTCTCTCTGCCTGCCTCTCTGCCTACTTGTGATCTCTCTCTGTCAAATAAATAAATAATCTTAAAAAAAAAAAATTCTAGGCAAATATAGTTTAAACATGGAAAGATTTGAGGGGGAAATAAAACACACAATTGCACTCTTAAAAAAAAAAAATTTTTTTTTAAATTGATAGGGGCACCTGGGAGGCTCAGTCACTAAGCATCCGCATTCGGCTCAGGTCATGATCCCGGGATCCTGGAATCTATCCTGGAGTTGCTCAGTGGGAAGCCTGCTTCTCCCTCTCACACTCCCCTTTATTGTGTTCCCTCTCTCCCCATTTCTCTCTGTCAAATAAATAAAAGCTTAAAAAAATAAGTAAAATAAAAATTGATGTATAGTTGACATATAACTTTGCACTCAAAAAAATTTGTAGTAGTTAGATAGGGTGTAAACTTCAGTTGAAGACTAGGAAGGTTCTTTAGAAGGAGTGGGAGGGAAAAGGAAACTAACCCTTATTTTTTTTTTTTTTAAAGATTTTATTTATTTATTTGTCAGAGAGAGTGAGCACAGGCAGACAGAGTGGCAGGCAGGCAGAGGCAGAGGGAGAAGCAGGCTCCCTGCCAAGCAAGAAACCTGATGCGGGACTCGATCCCAGGACACTGGGATCATGACCTGAGCCGAAGGCAGCTGCTTAACCAACTGAGCCACCCAGACATCCCAAAACTAACCCTTATTGAACTTCTCTTTGGGTCCTGAGACTTGACAGTATACTTTTTCAAATACCTCCTTAATCTTTACAACAAAGCTATGAGATATGTATTACTGCTCCTGTTTTTAAGATTATAAAACTGAAACCCAGAATGGTTAAGAAACCTTCCCAAAGTAGTACAATAAGTGAATAAAAGGCAGAACTGGGATTCAAGCCCAGGTCTCTCTGCTGCCAAAGCCCTATGTTCTTTCTATCGCATCTTATTATCTGTTGCCTGCCATGCAACCGTGATTGGTGAGTTTCATTATTACTATAACTTTTTTTTTTAAAGATTTTATTTATTTGAGAGAGTGCACATGAGCAGGGGGAGAGGTAGAGGAATAGGGAAAGAGGGGGAGAGGGAGAAGTAGACTCCCTGCTAGGCAGGGAGCCTGATGTCGGGCTCAATCCCAGGACCCTGAGATCATGACCTGAGTCAAAATCAGACACTTAACCGACTGAGCCATCCAGGTTCCCTCATTATTACTACTTTTAATGCCCTCTGGGAGGAGTCTCTGCTTCCATTTCTAGCATTGTCCTCATGTCAATGTTCTTACTATTGTTTTCACAGGCTTATCTGTGGAGTCAGCCGGCCAGATGAGGTCCTCGAGTGCATCGAAAGGGGAGTGGACTTATTTGAGAGTTTTTTCCCTTATCAAGTGACAGAGCGGGGATGTGCCCTGACTTTCAGCTTTGATTACCAGCCAAACCCTGAAGAGACACGTAGGTCTTCCAAAGTTAGTCTCTGTTATCCTCAAGTTTCTTCTGTTTTCTCTTCATTATTGGCCTTGAGTCACAAGCCAGAAATATGTGCATACTGTAACACCAGCCTTTTATAAAACGACCATGTTTGTTTCTTATCTGTATGCTCTGGCATTTCGGCACACAAAACCGGGTACTTAGTGCTATACTTGTAGCTCAATATTAGGGAGTGATCTTAGAGTGAGAACAAGAAAAACAAAACCCTTTCTATTAACAATCTGAAAAAAGAACATTCACAGTGAATAGTGATGAAAATCTAAGAACAGAAAACCTTTGAACTACTTGGTAAAAGTTAATTCAGTTTTTCACAGAAGACTTCTTGTCTGCTTTTTGCAAACTCCATGCTATCAAAATACAGGGAGTTTCTCACCCCCTCTGATCCTAGTGTTACTTACGCTTTTTTTTTTTTTACACACAGAGATGTGAAAGCTAACATTGCTTTGAAGCACCACCATTTTCTTTTATTGATTAGTTACTCGGAAGTCAAGAATATCAGTTTCAGAGTCTGAACATTTGACTGACAGTGGAAAAAGAATTGCGATATGGGCTATGGGCCGGGGTCCCTTAGAAAAACTACCAAGTTTTCTTGGAGAATGTTGCATGCCTGGCCTGCCTTCTGGCCTTCACAGGTGTGATTTCCTTCCCTGCTTCCTGCTGCCCTTTGAATTCTTCCTCTCTCACCTCCGCCCTACATTTAACTTGGGCCAGAGATTTCCTTAAAGATTCATTTTATTCCCCACGAGTTATTAAAATTTCATCCAGATGTTACAGTTTTGTAAAGCAACCTAACCATTAACCTAAATTGAATTACTTCTGGAAACAAAACAAATCAGATTGGTCAGATTCTTATATATAGGAGGTCAGTTTTGCTGTCCTTTAAATTGACTAGAACATAATGTATATGGGTGGAAAAGCATACCACAGATATGAAATATGAAATAAAATATTCATTTACAAGCTTAAGTGTTTCCACAAGGGCATGGGTAACTGTTAATCATTCTGTGCCATGAATATTCAAAACTTAAGAACCTGATATTCAGTTCTCCAGAACAAACAAATTCCTTTTTGGCTAGAGAAAGCTGTTTCTTTATGATTAGAAAAGTTGAAATAGTTTGAACATTTTCCATTAAAGTAGTATTATTAATCATATTTGTGTGTGTGTATATATAGTAAATTAAAGTATTTTGTCAATTATAAAGTGAAAATTATAGAGGAATAAGTTGCCTAATACAGGAACTAATATAGTTCCCCCTAGGATAAGGATATTCCAGAAAGCCAGGGCATTATTGTGGTTTCCCACATCAGCATGCAAATTCATGGCAGCAAAATTATAACAGCCCTCTGCTCAGTGCTCAGGTCACTTCACTTTTTCCTTTGATATGGACAAAATTACCTCCTTAGGACTGTCTGCCCATTCCCCTTGGGCTTCCCTAAGTTTGTTACTACTCATTCCCAGTAAAACTCTACTTGCCCCTGTTCAGGATACCTCGCTCTTTGCATAGTGACTGGTGTTTTCCTTATATGTGCAGGAATGTTCTTTCTTAAAGAGTTCAAGGGAACAACTCAAGTCTCCATTTAGTTCTGGATAATCTGAGTTCCGTGTAAGGCTAGGGTCCCCATATAGAATACATAAATTAAAACCATATTCTACTTTTAATCTATTTGGAACATAAGCAGTTACAAAGCACAATTAATTTGCATGTATATGGTGACAAGATATAACTCCAATATATACACACAAATTTCTCTTTCTCTCTCTCAGACACACACACACTCTCTCTCTCTCCCCAACTGTTTTCTTAAAATCACTCCTTGACAGTAAGATTATATATTATCTACTTGTAACCATAGTTTGCTTAGATATTGTTGAATCTCCAACTTTTGATATTATAGAGAATATGTCAGTGATATCTTGGTCCATATTACTACTTTTCTTGTGTCATTTCCTTAGGATAAATTCTTATGAGTGGAATTATAAGATCAAAGGTCATAAAATAGTAACTAAAATAATTTCCCCATGGCCAGTCTGTATCTGATTTTTATTCAAGACTTTTTGTTGGTTTGTCCTTCAGTATTACAGCAAAATGGGATACAGGAAGAAATAAAATATGTGGATCAAACAAAGAAGATTAAAACAACCAGTTGCAACCAAGACATGACATCATTTGAAATTAATCTGAAGGAAAAAAAGTAAGGAATTTTTTTAGATTTTGATTTCTTTTTAATTTCTGTCTGTTTTAAAAGTTTATGTAACTGTTCCCTTTTCAGTTTATGACTTCATAAAATATTTATAGTTGGATATTATTTGGGCCTTCTTAAATTCAGTTCCAGAAAACTTGTTTTTCTGCAGATGAATTTGTGTACTTTGTCATGTCAGAAAACCGAGGCTAGATAACTGTTGTTTTAGAAGAGCTGTCAGAAAGATTAGACCAAGTCCATTGTCTGGTGTCTTTTACTCTTTCCTATTACATTAAATAATGTCAGAGCAAAATAAAGATTTCAAGATAAAAAACGACAAAGCATTTCAATTCTAAGGAACTTAAATCATCTTAGTTATATACAGATTATAAATCTTAATAAAATATTTCCCTCTGTGAAGAATGAACTAAGAGACCTTATAACTTTGTATTTGGTCCAAAGTAGTAATTATTAGTGAACCACTGAGAGGTTTTTCAATGAGTTTGGTATTCTTACTTTAGTGCTGGGGTGTTTTTGGTCTTATGTAAAGGAACATTCTAGGGATTCAGACTTAATTTATGTCTATCTAGGAATAGTACAGACTTGAAAACTTATGGAAGAATATGAAAAGCCTAGGTCTAATCTGTATTCTATAGGACTTCTTGATTGTAGGTCTGAAATGGTGATGTTTACTCATTTAACTTCTTGAAAAATAGCCAAGGAGATTCATTTCTGTTTTTCAAATGGTAGGGTAATATAAATGGATTACTACTAAACTTCCCTCACATTATAGATTTAGCTGGAAATTGTAGTTTTCTTATTGTGAGCACTAGACTTCAAGTTCAGAGCCTAGCACTACTCATTGGCTCTGTAACCTTGGTCAGATCATTTAACTTCCTTTTTTTTTTTTTTTGTTAAGGTAAGCTCCATGCCCACTGTGGGGCTTGAACTCAAAAACCCTGAGATCAGGAGTTGTATGTTCTACTGACTGAGCCAGCCAGGCACCCCTTAATTTCTTTTTAATAGCTGAAGTATGTGCCCAGCAATGTCCAAATCCTTTGGGTTTTTTGTTTGGTTTGGTTTGGTTTTTTTAAGATTTTACTTATTTGACAGAAAGAGAGCACACAGCATGGGGAGTAGCAGGCAGAGGGAGGAAGAAAAGCTGGCTCCCCGCTGTGCAGGGAGCATGCCGGACATGGGGATCAATCTCAGAACCCTGGGATCATGACCTGAGCTGAAGGCAAACACCCAACAGATTGAGCCATGCAAGCGCCCCCCTTTTTTTAAAAGATTTTATTTATTTATTTATTTGACCGAGAAAGAGTGAATCCATCCTTTGCTATACTAACTCATTTAATTCTTATAATAACTCCCTAAGGTAGATGCTGTTATTACACTTACTACCATTGCAGATGAGAAAACAAAGATACAGAGGGACGTTGAGTGACTTGCCCAAGTGAATTGTGAGCCGGACATCAAGCCTAGGCCCTATAGCTCAGGAGGCCTTCCTCTCGACCCCCTTAGTGGTCTTCATTGGGAAATGACAGTAAAAATGCCTGTCTTCAAAAGTGGTTGCAGAGATTAAATAAGACAGTGTATGTCAAAGTGCTTTGCAATCCACCCCCGACCCCGGGAGGTGAAAGGTCATACTGTGTCTTCTGTGCTAATTCTGGTGGCGAGGGGGAGAAATGTGTCATGCTTCAGAACAGCATTTACTATCACCGTGTGCCCTTACAGTGTGACTAACAAAGCTCAGCGTGTAGGAGTGATCCCGGGGCTCTCTCTTGATGCTCTCTGTAAGCTTCAATCCAGAGGGTTAGGTCTGTCCGGAGAAGACTCCCGAGTTTCCTGACTCACCATGCTCTAGGTTAACTTGTCACCACATTGTCATCCTAAGCAGGTGCCCAGCACTATATTTGCCAATGAGGTTATTAATTATTGCTTATATACTGGCCGAATAGATAGCTTAGGCTGTGGATGCCTTGTAGTCCTCATTGTTTGGACTATCACTGTGACTTCCTTTGGCAGGTACCAGGAGGACTTTGATCCACTTGTGAGAGGGTGTTCCTGTTACTGCTGTAAGAATCATACTCGTGCGTACATCCACCATCTGCTGGTGACCAACGAGCTGTTGGCTGGGGTCCTGCTCATGATGCACAACTTTGAACATTATTTTGGATTTTTCCACTCCATCCGGGAAGCACTAAAAAGCGACAGACTGGCACAGTTGAAAGAGCTCATCCGCAGGCAAGCATCTTGAGACCTGGCACACTCGAGTCTGACTCTTCACACTGAGCCTGTCCTGCTGTTGGAATGTGGGAAGAAGAGAACAAGAAATGAACTTGGCTTTAACCATTTATATTGGAGAATGAGATCTGCCCATAAATAAGGAACATTTGAACCAAACTCTGCCCATTTGAGGCTCAAGAGATTTCTTCTCAGGACTTAAGTGACCCAGACTGATCAGAAAGAACTGAACCATGACCTTTAGCATTTCAGTGCTAACTCTTTTAGCAAATGGAGATTCATTTAGTCAAAGAAAAAAGCTTTAGTTGTGAAGGGACAGCCTTGAAGCAGGGTTGATGAGATTATGTGGGTTTGTGGAGTTGGTTTAGAGCTTGAAAAGATGATTGGTCTCACGACCAGCATGACTTCTGTAGATGCAGGACTGTTGACTGCAAAAGGAATCTGGCTGATTTAAGAGTTTCTTAGTTTTAATCCTCTCAGGAGCATCTTGGACACTTCTGCCTTCCCAGCTGCCTCCCTGCTGCAATCAATCAGAAAAGGCTCTTGTGACTTAACTAGGCTCGAGTCTTCATGGGATGTGGGGCTCACACATCACTCCTAGGATCAATTGGCCCAGGGCACACGCCTTCATTTGACCATATGATATATGTGTGACTTGTCTCCTGAGAGCCCATGCAGTTGCTAGTTACGAGCCAAAAGTTTGCCTAGATGCTTTCGTCTGATCATATAGATCCGCAGTGGTCTGCCCTTCAGGCTCATTAATAGTTCTGCCGCATAATAACTGTGGCCCCATCACTTGGGGAGATTCATTCACCATGTGCTGCCCAGCAATTGGAAGATGGGGTTTCAGTTCTGCTCAGCTGTGACACCAGCCAAATCACTTACCCCCTCCATGCCTGTTTCCTCCTGAACAAACGGGACAGGTAGGGCAGTAAGACTACATGAACTTCCAAGATTCTATCTAACTATAATGGGGGGGGGGGGACAAAAAGTTTTAGATTATTGCTGCAGCCTTCTTGTGTCCTGATCATTGTTGGCCTGGTGTAAAAATGGAGTGGTGCCAGGAATCAGGCAACAGTAGAGACGTTTGAGAGCCAAGAAAGAGGTTCGGCCTGTGACTTCTGAATTGGTTGGTGAGTTGGCATCAGCAGATCCTGAGACTGGGAAGACCTTCCTGGATCATCTCTGATTCTATGAGTTTTTTCTGCTCTCACCAGAGGAGTGACATTCATGTTGATGTGACAGGTGATTTTTATTTTCTTTGGGCTTTTCTCTGTTTGTCGTGTTTTCTGTAAGAGTACATCCACACATAGTTTTTGTAAAAGCAGCCAACAGAACCAAAAAAACGCCTTTGTTTTTGTAGGAGCGTGGAAATATTTGTTTTACATTCTTAGGCTATAATTTGCTATTTTTTTCATTTCAGTGGGCATTACTGAACATTGTTTTTAATTATTATGTGGTTACTATATTTTTATGTGCTAGGTGTCTATGTTTTTCTTTTATTAGTGGTTAGGAATGTCCGTGACATTCCTATAATCTCTCCTCCATGAATAGCACGGGTAGTTAAGAAAGAGTGTCTGCTCTCAAGGATCTGCTTGCTTTGAAATATATTGGACTAGACTTGTTCATATGTTTATATTCCTGTTCAATGCCAAATCCATTGTTGGAGGAATATTAATATCCCAGAATCCATATAAAATTTATGAGTTTTATTTATGTTCAAAACACTGGATATCCTGCTCAAGCATTGTTCATTTTTCTGGGTATTTTTCTTATTAGCACATTTGAAAAAAATGTTTTTTTCCTTTAATGTAAGTCTGTTAAGGTGAATAGCCAATAAATATTTTTAATTAAAAAATATACTGTCTTGTTTCCTATAAATAGGAGTTAGTCTATTAAGCAAACTATTAAATTTCCATGATACTAGAAATGTTCTCTATTGGAAAAGAATTTTTTTCTACATTTATTTCATCTGTGGTCATTGTTTTAAATGCACTCATACTAAATGCAGAATCCAAGGAGATTTAGCAATGTATCTGTCTCTTTAAATTATGTAATTAGGGGCCTTAAGGCCATGCTAGCACATAATAAAAATAATAATAACCATAACCTATGGAGAGCATTTTTAACATACCGGGCACCTTAGTAAATGCTCTCCTTATATATCTCGTTGACCCTCAGAGCATGGTTATGAGGTGTTGATATTATTCCTATGTTAAGAACTGGGTTTCAGGAAGGCTGAGTACCCTGCCTAAGGGCCTAACACTAGTCAACTCCTAAGTTAAACTTCAGCTGCATCTAAGATTCTATGGTTGAGCATTGCACTGAATAGCCTCTTGTGACTTGCCCTGGGTTGAAGGGGCTAAAAGAAGGGAGAAAACTAGAAGGGCCATGAGGCCCTGAGGTGCTGGAGGCTTCTAGAGCCTCAGTGCAGCGTGGCCTGGCTCCTACTCCCGCCATGGGGAAGGGCTGGCACTGGCATGTGTCGCCCATGGTCCCATGCTGGCCCCCGTAGGTGCCATTCCACGTCCCCCACTTCCTCCCGCCCCAGTTTTGGAACTATAATCACACCCTGAATGGTGTCCAAAGGGCTGGGGTCTGCAGTCAGTTTAAGTGGACTCGGAATCTGGGAGTCTGAGGTGTCCTAAATGCCTTAGGGGAGGACCACTCTAGTCTTCTCTGGGAATAAAGTGAAAGAGTCTTCGAAAATATTTTTTAAGCCAAATACTTGGGTAATTAAAGCATTTTAATAAAAATTTCAAACAAAGACCATCAAAAGGTCAAGATTCGAGTGGGTAAGCAACTATCATATCCTGGGTTTTTGTTGTTTTTTTTTTTTCCCCTGTCGAGGCAGCTTGGAGCTCACTGAGGAACCACAGAGTTAAATGATGATCCTGTGCCTTCCTGATTAGGAACAGGCTGCTCTCTGCAGTTTGATTAGTCTTGCTTGGAGCTGTGGGATTACAGCTTATTAAAACTGACAGTGCTGTGGAGGGCAGGGAGCCGGGAAGGTCAAACTTACACGCTGAGCCAGCCACTAGCAAGGCTCTGCCTTTACCTGAAGGTTTTGTGTAATTGGCATTCATTTTAATATTCCTTTTTGTTTCTTTCCCTGTTCTTCAACGTTCAGGTCTCAGCCTCACTTTACACCTTTTCTCTCCATCCTACTCCGGGGAGTCCCTGACTTATGACCACACAACCCAAATAACAGTATGCAAAAAAGAAAAGCCCAGGGCAAGCAACGTGAATTAGGGTAACCATACATCTTCCTTGCCCATAATGGCCCTGGTTTGTGTCTGTGCATCCAGGCATAATTACAAAGAGCACTTTGAAAAGTGCCATAGTTTGGATGACAAATTATATGGTCACCATGATGAGTGCTAGAGATGGTCAAACCGGAGAGCAAGTGCCTCATCTAAATGGGACGGCTGCTCCCCACCTCTTGCCACTCGCTGCTGTGGGGCCAGAGCTGTCAGAGCTTCCAGTTGTTCGGCAAAGCCCCAACTCTGGATTTTCAGAAATCTTACAATTTGTAAATGCTGGTTCCATTAAAAAAAAACAAAAAAAAAACAACTCTGCTAGCCAAATAAAACCTAGGTGCTCTGAGCTGGCAGCCTCAGGTTTAGAATTTGGAGGGAAAGCTTTGTGACATCTTTAGCATTTTAAATTTTCTCAGTGACTCATCAAAACATACAGAAAAAGCACCTCTGGTTTCTAGCTCCTGTGCTGATTACAGATTCCCGCATTAAGAGATCCCCACATTGTCCCAACCCTATGGCACGATCCCCAGAGAACTCCCAGCTCCATTTTAAATCTGCTCAAAGGGAAGGAATGCATCATCCTGATCAGCCAATTTTATGGATGAGAACCTCTAGGCCTGGAGAAGGAAGACCAGCAGTCAGTGGGTCTTTGCTTTCCAGGACTTTAAACAGATGCATGTTTCTTCCCAGTTACCACTCTGGCTCTCCTACACTTCCCCCATCTTCTGCTGAGCTGTGCCCTTCCAGGGCCAGCAGAGCTTTCCCAGTACTCACTTTCCAGTGATCCTTTCTGACACACAAAACCGGTTGGTACCAGGACAGAAGGGCTCCCCCATCGCACCTTCTAGCATTAACAGCAATAGAGCTGGCTGACACAGTGAGAGCTCAGTTACGGTGCGTCTTGTGAAGGATATTCTCGGAGCAGCTGAGGCCTTCTCTGTGGATTGTAGCCAGCTGAGCACTGGTTAGAAGTGACTCTCACAGCAGTGCATGGTGGGACCTGGGCTGAATGTCTTGTTAGTGGTGGCTTTATCTCGCTCGATGCCTTGCAGGCTCCCAGTGACCTGGCACATTTCTTTTTTCTTCTCTTACTTGATTCACTTTCTACCCATTAGCATCTCCTAGGGCTGGCCTCAAAGCAATTTCCCCTGCTTTGACAAGAGGAACTCGGAGTGAACTTTTCTTTTGTTCTCATTCCTCACGATGCACTTTGAGACCAGGCTGAAGCTGCCAAGAAGTTCAAACGGCCCCGAGCTTCCGCTGGTACAATTCAGAGGGATTAGCACGTCCTCTCTGCACACTCTCCCTAATGGTCGCCTCCTTCCCTGAGCCGCTGTCCCCTGCTGTCTGCTCCTTTGTCTGAGAAACACATTTTCTCTTATTATCACCTAGTTCCCTGCCTGTTTCGGATGGCTTCAACCCGTCTCCTAATGAAATCAAGATGTTGCTATTAATGGTCTTCTCTTTCCTAACAGCTTAGAGTCACTTCCTTTTATTTAGTCCTTTTCCCTTCCCTCCCAAGCCACATACTCATCTCTGCTTCAAATAAAAATTTCCTAACCCTTTCATAACTACCGCTTTAGAGCTGCTACCAATAAGTCATGAGACGGAGGAGATAAAAGGGGACAGAACCCAAAAGGTGACTGGGGTGGTGTGGAAGGGATCCTCCAATAATTGAGAACAGGGCAAGCATCTTCAGGAGTCTTCTTGAGTGAAGAAATTAGGCAACATTAGCCCCCCAGACTGAACATCATAAGCCCAGTCGTCTGGTGAAGTTTTCCTCTAGTTCTTATGGATAGAATACGAAGATCGTTTCCCCTCTAAAAAATTTTCTTCTTTTCAAATAGTTGAAAGAATGCTTATCCCCATCCTGGTATCACTTATATAAGTCATAAATCCATTTATAGGATCTAGTGACATGAGAGATGTAAGAATTTTTCAAATCATGCCCCTCAAAAGTTAAAATATTTACCCCCATAATCCAGCGTTTTGCATTCCCTACTTACTTATTTTTATTTTGGTTTAACAAACTTATATAACATTTCCATCATAATTCCGTTTATCATTCCCCATGCTGAAGAAAATACAAGCTATGCAAATATACTCAGTTCCCCCACATGGTAATTTACACATCAAAAGAGAAAAAAAGAGAGTGACAGAGTATGTTCAGTTTTTTCTTTTTTTACCCTATATCTGATTTTGGTTTGACTCTCCAATTTCATGTTGTTTGAGTAGAAAAGTTGCTTCTAGTCATGTTGAAAAAGTCAGTTCAACTTCACTTTTTCACTAGAACATTCGCTATTACCCCAAATCCCAAGTGTCAAAAACCTTCATCAATCATACTGGTTTTCAACTTCAACTTCCTTACCTCTGTCAGTGGTATCTGTCTTCCAGTCAGTCCAGCTGGAAAACTTACTCCTTGGATGCAGAGAAGGGATGGAAATGAGGTATTTCAAGAGAGAGAGATCAACAAGACTTGATGACTGGCTCAAAGGCATGATTCAAGGCAGATTACCTACCACCTGTCCTGCCCTCCCCATCCCCTTTCTGACCGCCCCCCCCCTCTTTTCCTGCTTTACCTTTAGTATTCACTGTTACTAGGCTAAGCTGTCATAAATATTATCTTCCACAGGATACTCCTTGACTCAAAACCTTCAATGGCTCCCCAGTGTCATCCAGAGCAAGGGCGGGCTGGCTGATGAATACCTAGGCCTGTTATGATCTGAGAGCCAAACCTCCCATAAAAACTTACTTTTCTAGAATCCTAGACTCTCAGGATTGAAAGAGGAGAAGCTTCTATTCTGGTTTTCTTGGTTCATCAAGGCACCAATACCCAGTGCGCTAGGCATTTGGTTGCTCAGGTCTTCAGTTCTGCGAGCCTCATCTCCCACCCAGGCTACCAGCTCCGTGAGGGAAAGATAATTCCTCATGGAGGAATATTTTCCCTCTGTGCATCTTCACCCCTGCCCTAGCTTGCAACAGCTGGGGCTGCTGAAATAATTAAAGGGGGAGCGTGTAACTAGTTTCCTTCCCACCACATGTCTGTGGTGTGGCTTCTGCTCCTCTGTCTTAACATATTGGTTGTCCCATTCTGCTTTGCATTACAGTTTGTTCAATAATTCCTGTGTTTTAGCCTATTACCTTCTTTACTGTTCATGGAGGACCTCCGAAGTTGATATTCTCCCATTTACAGAGAAGAAACTGACTCAGAGAGGTGAAGTGACTTTCTCAAGCACACAAAGCAAGAGACCCAGGATTTGAACTGGGTACGACGACTCCGACGCCCAGTATTTTTCCATTTCACTCCCTGACCTCCCCAAATCGTGTTTCTCTTATACAGAGCATCTGCTCTACTTCAGGAACAAAGGCCAGAGTCAGGTGAAGGCCTATGCCAAACAAAACTTTCTCCTGTGATCCATCACTTCTCCTGGTTGTCCTCTGGGCTACCACTGGACTGGGCTAAGGGATGCCCAGAAAGTTGGCAACACGTTATTTCTGGCCATGTCCATCAGGGTGTTCTGGGAAAAAATTAACATTTGAGTCAGTTGACTGAATAAAGAAGAAGCTATCACCAGTTCCGTGGGCTTCGTCCAATCTGTCGAGGGCCTGAATAAAACTGAAAGGTGGAAGAAGGGTGAATTGGCTTTTTTGTCAGAGCTGGGATGTCTACTTTGGTGGATCAGTACTCCTAGCTCTTGAGCCTTCAGCTTGGATTAGGACTCATACCCTGGGCTCCCCTGGTCCTCAGCTTCTCCAGGCCTCTAGCTTGCCGATGACAGATAAGATCTTGAGACTTCTCGGTCTCTATAATCGTGTGAGCCAATCCCTATACTAAGTCTCTCCCTCCTATCTCTCATTTATCTGTCTCCTATGGGCTCTGCTCCTTGGGAGAATCCTGAGTGACATTATTTCAACACTCAGGCTGTGGCTCTAGCCCTCCCAGGGGCTGGGACAATGGCGATTCTTGAACACAGAGGTTGTTAGTGTGGCCGGTGATGCAGGGGGCACAGAATTGCATGAAGAGGGGAGCAGCAAGCAGGACAGAGTTCATTCTCTCTCCAAGGGAGGAGAGGGGCCAGACATCCAGAGAAATGCCAGTGAGTTTCTGTCCAGCTGGGCCTTTTAAGGAGTTTGGAAGGATGTGAGAGGGTTGCAGCTGTGTTCATGGGGGCTGTGGGGAGGGGGTCAACTCTTGGCCATGTAGAGCAGGAGGTGACAGGTTTTTCAAGGGGGCTCTGTCTGGCACTCTTCCAGGATGGGGGTTGTGGTCAGGCTCGAGAAGAATATGTTTTGTAGTTGTGGTCTAGTCTCTGAGAATGTAGGGCCCCATGACCTAGAAAAACAAAGAATTAGGGCCCAGGCAGACACCTGTGAGTTTTGTCTGTCAGCTTGGCTGCGGGGTGGGGGGTGCTTCTGAATAGATTCCTTTCAGGGATTATTCTGTGTGTAGATACATTCTTAAAAGACTTCACTGACCTCATTATGATTGTGGGCATCATGGAAGTTGGCAAAGATGTCTCAAGCCCTTCCCAATGTAGGATGCCATTTATAATCTCCCATAATTATAAAGGACCCACGGATTTTTGTGGAATGCTGATTTGTCTCAGGAGAAGGGAAGGAGGGAACAGTGGCATTCCTCTTCTAGGGCCCCATCACATGATCCTATCTTTTTCTCATGGGTCCTTAATGGCCTATGGAATTTAGTCCAGCCAATTAGTACATAAAAACCCACATCTTGACCTGGGACTTCCTGTATTTTGTGACCGTGGATATTGTTCGGTCACATACATCTTCCTCACTCCAATTCTCTTTAATACCTCGTATTCATTCTTGCATCCAGTCAAGAAAAAGCTATCCACTTCCAAATAGGTGTCAGGCACTCTTGATACTTGGGGTTCAATGCCAAACAGCTCACAGAGAACACCTGCCTTCTTGGAACTTTCAGGCCACAAGCAAACTCCCAAATTGCATGTGTTCTACAGAATCAGAAAGTTTACTTCGCTTGTGTAGTCTACTAAATCATATCCCAACTACAGAAGATTATAAAACTGTCCTAAGAGACAAGGAAATGTGGAGAACCACTAGATGACAGTATGAGTCGGTAAAGAAAAGCAAAATGTTTTACTATTCATCATCAAAGGAAAAGAACTATGGGCCGAGTGAGCGGAGTTCACCTCTGAGCTGGTGGTTGGGGCACTCACACTAATTCAGTCTGCAGAGTCTTCGTGGTAAGGCTCCCAACAAATCCAGAATCCCTCCAAAAGGTATAATCATTCCCATTTTATATTTGAGGAAACAGGTTGAAACAATCAAATGGCTTCTTAAAATTACTTTGATTTGGGGAGTATCTGGTTCTGAAGACTGTGCCATTATTTCCACCCTCACCTGTTCCTTGCTTACTAGTCCTTGGGCCCAGGGTAAGTCTCTGCAAAGGGCAGCAAGATAATATAACCTGCCTACTCGTAATAAACGTGTTTGGGGGCATTTAACTGCCTCAGTCAGTCTTGATCTTTTGGGTGTGAATTCAAGCCCCATGTTGGATATAGAGATTACTTGAAAGTAAAATCTTTAAAATAAATAAATAAATAAATAAATAAATGTGTTCCTATGTAGCCATGCCACTGATTTTTTTTTTTTAAACAAAATTTTGAAAAGCATCACTTAAACTTGATGTCTAAGAAGATCATCATGGGAGCAGAGACCTTTTCTAATGACCCTGCAACTTGTCAAAACCTTTTTGGAGCAACATCTGGAAATCGAGTTTGGGAAAGGAGTTCGGACCAGAAAGCGTATCAGTGAGTACTTACAATGATAACACTGTGTACGTGCTTTAAATTTTAGAAACTAACAGAGGACCATTTCAATCCTTTTTCCATAGAAACTAAGAGGGCCATTTCAATCTTTATTCCATGAGATGGTCAAGCTAAGTAATTCTGGTTATTAGTTTTATTTATTTACTTGACAGAGAAAGAGAGACAGACAGAGAGAGAGAGAGAGAGAGAGAGCAGCAGCAGAAGGAGAGGGAGAAAGCAGACTCCCCGATGAGCAGGGAGTCTGATGCAGGGCTCCATTTCAGGACTCTGGGATCATGACCCGAGCTGAAGTCAGAGGCTTAACCCGACTGAGCCACCCAGGCGCCCCTGGTTATGAGTTTTTAAAGGGTGTGGGCTTGCGGGTTGAAGTGACTGCAAAGTACTGTACCGCTGCTTTTCTTGTGTGATTTTGAAGTCCATAACGAGATCCTAGCCACATAGCCACATTTGGAGTGTTCTTTTGGAGATTCAGAAAGCAAAAACGCTGCCATTTCATGGTATTAACCTGTTAGGTGCTCAGCGATACCCATTGATGAATGATCGGTTCATTCCACAAACATGTGTTGCCTGCTTATACATCCCATGTTTGCTACATGGTGGAGATCCAAAGGTGAAAACGTCAGGGTTTTTTGCATTTGGAGTCACAGCTTACTAGAGAAAATAAACGCTTCATTGCAGAACAGCACAGTACTCACATTGCTGGTGGCATAGACAAAGCACCATGGTATGAAAGTGGGCAAGTTTCTTTCACTATGATTCCTGAACCAGAATAAGAGGGTGTAGTTAATGAATCTACTTACAGGTGTCATAGGGAGCATAGTTGACTTGGAAACTTAAAATAGGATGTATAGGGTTTTACCAAGAGAAGAAGATTCCAGGCCACTAATAAAGTGATCTGAGATGTAGGGTTCCATGAATCATTGTGTGTAACACCCAGTGCTCCATGCAATCTGTGCCCTCTGTAATACCCATCAACAGGCTTACCCATACCAACATCCCCTTCCCTTCTAAAACTCTCCATTTGTTTCCTGGAGTCCATAGTCTCTCATGGTTCCTCTCCCACCCTGATTTCTCCCCCTTCCTTATTCCCTTCTCCTAATGTCCATGTTATTCCTTATGTTCCACACATAAGTGAAACCATATGATAATTGACTTTCCCTGTTTGACTTATTTCACTCAGCATAATCTCCTCCAGTCCCATCTAAGTTGATGCAAAAGTTGGGAATTCATCCTTTCTGATGGCTGCATAATATTCCATGGTGTATATGGACCACATCTTTATCCATTCATCTGTTGAAGAGTATCTTGGCCTTTTCCACATTTTGGCTATTGTGGACACTGCTGCTATGAACATTGGGGTGCATTCCAAACAAGTTCTGATTCCTTTTATTGGAAAGTACTTTTTCAGAGGCTATAGTCTGGGTTCTAGGAGTTCTTATTGCTAAATTTATGGTCATTGCTTCTAAGTTCTTTAGTGGGAAGAGAAAGGAAATACACATTTTCTAAAAGAGAAAATACACAGTGAATTCAGGTCCAAACTTAGATTATGGAGTTTTTATAGAAATTTCATATTTTCTATTTGTACCTCTTAATACTAAAAGCTTAGGTCCTAATGACAGCAGTCTAAATACTTATTTTGCTTCATCTATACACAGACATACGTAATAGTGTCAGAATGACAAGTCCAGCTTATTACTGACAAGTAATAGCTCATAACAATCTTAAGGTTCTTTATAAATTCTTCATACTCTTGGAGACATACATGTCTTAGAGAAGAACAGTCAGGGGTGTCTGGGAGGCTCAGTCATTAAGCGTCTGCCTTCGGCTCAGGTCATGATCCCAGGGTCCTGGGAATGAGCCCCTCATTGGGCTCCCTGCTTGGTGGAGAGCCTGCTTCTCCTTCTCCCTCTGCCTGCCACTCTGCCTGCTTGTGCCCTCTTCTGTCAAACAAATAAATAAAATCTTAAAGAGAGAGAGAGATACAAATTACTGTGATTTTGAAGTCACTTGAAATGACTCCTCTCTGTGATTAAATTAACTCTCTTCACAGATTCATTTATTTCATTTTGTTTTTAATTTTTACAGGTTGCTTCTTATCATGAATATTTGATCCAGATAAAGGTATTTTTTTTTTCCCTTTAGCACTTCAATTTTTCCATTCTATTCTCTTATTGCATGCTTGGTTTCTGAAGAGAAGTTTGTTGCCATTCTTATCCTTGTTCTCTACAGGTTAAGTTGTTTTTTTTCCTCTAGCTTCTTTCAGGGCTTTTTCCCTCCCTCTTTGTTTTTGGTTTTCTATAGTCTGAATATGATATTCCTAGGTGTAGCTTTTATTTTTATTTATTATTTAAAAATATTTATCCTGTTTGATGTTCTCTGAGCTTTCTGGATCTGTGTTTTGATGTCTGTCATGAATTTTGGGCAATTCTTGTCCATTATTACTTCAAATATTTCTTTAGCTCAATTTATCTTTCTTTTCCTTCTGGTATTCCCACTACAATATGTTATGCCTTTTGAAATTGTCCCACAGTTGGTAAATACTCTAGGTCTTTTCTTTCTTCCTTCCTCCCTCCCTCCCTCCCTCCCTCCCTCCCTTCCTTCCTTCCTTCCTTCCTTCCTTTCTTTCTTTCTTTCTTTCTTTCTTTTTTTCTTTCTTTCTTTCTTTCTTTCTTTCTTTCTTTCTCTCTCAGAAAAGGAGAGGGGTGTACAGAGGGAGAGGAAAGAAAGAATCTTAAGCAGGCTCCACGCTCACTGTGGAGTCCAGTGAGGGGCTTGATAGATCATAACCTGAGCCAAAATCAAAAGTTGGACACTTAACCGACTGAGCCACCCAGGCATCTCTGTTTTTGTTTTTATTCTTCTTTCTTTTTGCATTTCAGTTGAAGAAGTTTCTATGGACAGATCTTCAAACTCACTGATTCTTTCCTTGGTCATGTCCAGTCTACTAATGAGTCCATCAAATGTACTCTTCATGTCTCTTATTGTGTTTTTTATTTCTAGCATTTCTTTTTTATTTTTCTTTGAGTTTTTATCTCCCTCTTTCATTTCTCCCATATGCTTTTGCATCTTATTTACTTTTCCTATTAGAATCCATAATACATCAATCATAGTTATTTTAAATACCCTGACTGATAATTTGAAAATCTGTCATAGCTGGTGCTTACTTTGTTTCTTCAGACAGTACTTTTTTCTTCCCTTCTAGTATGACTCGTATTTTTTTTTCTGTTGTTGAAATCCAGAAATGATGTATCAGATAATAAGAACTTTAAGTAGGTAAATAGGCCTTTAGTGTGATGCTTTATGTTAATATAGCTAGGAGTTGGGCTGTGTTTAATGTTTCTTATAGCTGTAGGTGTTGAAAGCTTCAAATTCTCTCAGTGTCTTCGTTTTTTTTCCACTGTTGTTTTGGGTTTCCTTAAGAACTCCTTTTTTTTTTTTTTTAATTTTTTAAATTTTTTTTTTTTTTTTAATTTGTCAGAGAGAGAGAGAGTACAGGCAGACAGAGTCGTAGGCAGAGGCAGAGGGAGAAGCAGGCTCCTTGCTCGGCAGGGAGCCCGATGTGGGACTCGATCCCAGGACGCTGGGATCATGACCTGAGCCGAAGGCAGCCGCTTAACCAACTGGGCCAGCCAGGCGTCCCAAGAACTCCTTCTTAAATAGAGGCTGTGCCTTGGAGCTCTTTCAGCTATTATCTAGTTCTTACACTGGGCCCTGTTGATATGGCAGTAAGGTGTGTGGGAGGGGAAATGTTCTATAATCTTATCGTTAAATCTCAGTCTTTTAGTGGAGCTGTGTCCCTGAGGTGACTTTCAGAATGTTTCTTAGTTTTGTTTTGTTTTGCTTTTTACTCCCTGCCTTCCTGCTTCCTGCCTAGTAGGTGAGGCAGCAAGGCTAGAGAAGGATTTGGGTAATGACCCTTCCCATGAAGTGGTATAAGACTCTGGTAAAAGGTCTTTCATCTGTAATATAGGTCTTTGCTATGAAGAACACTCTGGGCACATTTCAAAATGGTTATAGTTATCCTCTGCTGCAAGAGACATGAAGAATTTTTTCTCGGTTCTTCATAATGAGAAGCTGGTGTGGGACCTCCCAATACCGTGGCCCCTTGAAGTCTCTCATTCTCATACTAGTTCATACTCAGCCTCCAGCAATCGGTTAAAATTACCACTGAAGAGTTCCTCACAGTTTATGGTTTCAGAAGCTTCTGCCTCAGGTGAGCTGGTATCAGAAAAGCCGTGGATTTGCTTGTATTGTCAAGTTTCTAGGTGGTGCATTGCCCAGAGACCTCAATTCTCTAATGGGTCCAAGAAAAATTGTTGATTTTCAGTTTGTTCAGGTTTTTTTTTGTAAATATGGGAGTAATGTCTACCAGCTTTTTACATGTGGGAACTAAAATTATAAGTCCTTACACATTTATTTTAATATGTTTGGATCATTCTTTGTCCTGGTTTGTATACTGATATAAAAAACCTTTGAACTTTCATTTATCATAAGAATGTTCCCATGTTATGAAAATTCCATATAAATATTATTTAAAGTATTTTCTAAATCCCAGCATCTGCTTTGGTCCAATGCTATCCAATAGAACTTTCTGTGATGATGGAAATATTCTAATATGTTCTGTTTCTCGAGTGACCACTAGCCACAGTGGTTACTGAGTACAAAATTTGTCTATGCAGCCGAGGAACTGGAATTGTAAAATTTTACTTAACTTTAATTAATTTAAATTGAAATAGTCATATATGGCCAGTGGCTACTGGATTGGATAGTACAACTCTTGACACACTACCTTTCCTTCAGAGCTTCTTTTAAAACTTGAACTTACAAGTGTTTTTTTCCCCTTCTGGGACCTTCACGGATGTTCTTTCCCTTCTATGGAACAAGCTTCCCCAGACTCATTTCATGGAAAACTTTTTTCTATCCTAGAGGTTTCTCTATGTATTATTCCTCAGATCGGCCTTCCCTGGCCTCTCAGTCTATAGAAGGTTAGTTTCCCCTAATAGTCTTGCTCATAAAAGCCTCCTTCCCTCTCATAATATTTATCCCAACTGATAATTATATACTCATGTGTATGCATCTTTAATGTCTGTTTCTCCCATCAAGTTATCAGCTCCATGAAGACAGACATCCCACTTGTATCATTCATCATTATGTCTCTGGGGCCCAGCACAACCCTTGGCACATATTAGAACTTCAGCAATCAAAGGCAACACAGTGAGTGTGGTTGTTTGTGCAACTACCAGGACAACACAACAAGAACCAACTAGTTATTTGTTCTCTTCATGTTTTTGTTTTCTTTGACAGGAATTAAAACACACATTCTGATTCCAACCACCATGATATTGCTTATGGTTAGACAAAATTGAATAAATAACTTAAGAACTTTAGAATTTCTCCTACATTGCCCCAGGTTGAAACCTGGCAAAGGTCTGAAGGCAACAGCGGTAGGTGTGAGTGGAGGGGTGAGTGGGGCAGAGTTAGCATGTTCCTTTTTGCTTTCTTCTTCGTTGAAAGGATTTACTCCTTCCAGTTTTCCAGCTTTTCTAGAATTGTCACAGGATTCTTTTTTTTTCTTACTAACATGTCTCACAGCTGCTCTTTCTTGCTTCTGTACCGATATTTAATGTATTTTCACTTGATAAAGCTATTTTTCTCCTTCCTTTCCATTTCTACCCTACTAGAATACCTTCTCTTAACTCACAAGAACTTGGCTTCTTCACGTCACCTGTCTTTTTGAAAATCCTGAGCAAGCCTTGCCCTTCTCTCCATTCCCGTCTATTTCAGTCTTCTAGACAGCTTTGTCTTTACAATATTTTCAAAAGTGAAATAAATAATCTAAGAGGATCATCACTTTGTTATCTCATGGAACTTTGTCATCTCCTACTTCTTCAGCCTTTTCTTAGTCCCATATATGTGAGGACAGGGCAATTCTTGATTTAAAAAACTCAGTGCTCCTTGTTGTGATGAGCACTGGGAGTTGCATGTAAGTGATGAAACACTGAATTCTACTCCTAAAACCAATATTGCACTGTATGTCCACTAACGAGAATTTAAACAGAACTTTGAAAAGAGAGAGAAAAAAAAAAAGCCCTCAGTACTCAATGTTCCTTGCTCAAAATCTTCCCTCAAGACAATTTATTTCTACTCAGTTTCACATTCAAAATCTCATCCTTGCTATTTTCAGGCAACATACCTATGATTAAACGCAAGTAGTAGATACTCTTTTATAGATAGATCACACTTTCCAATCTAAATTTTCTTTTTTTTTTCCAATCTAAATTTTCTTACACATGATTTTCCCCCAAGTAACTCTGTAAAGTAGAGAGGACAGAGAGCATGCCTTCATTTTACTCCCCAAGAAGCTGAGGCATGGAAAGATTTATTCTTTAGAATTTGTCAGCAGAAGAAGATAAACTTTGAAATTTATAGAAGCAGGTCAGTGAGGAAATGGAAAACCTCAGTTGTCAGGGGTTACAGAGACAGCCATTTCTCTCTAGAAGTGTTTTCTTCCCTTGGCTCCATTCACGGACTTCTCTGGAGGCAATGGTAGGTGTTTTGCCTGGTACCAACAAAGGCTAACTCCACACATGAACGGAAAGTATTAAAGCCTAGGGGCCTTATGTGCATCCTGGAAGGAAGCAGGAAAACAACCAGAGGGGGAAGGACAGGAGGACAGAGGGAGGAGGAAGGAGATTAAGTGACAGAGGAGGAAAAAGGTGTGAAATAATTTGCCCCTAATTGGTCCTTATGAAAATTTGATATATGAAAATTCCTACTTGAAAATGAGATAAATAAAGAGATAATTATTTGCATTACAAATTAACTCTTCACTTCAAAAGAGTATTTACCACAGGTGTGATTCTGTGATGTGAGAATTTAGAAAGGAATATGACTTGGGGGAGGGAGGAGATTTAAACAATAAAATCCTGATTATATAATATAATAGGAAATAATCTGCAGATAAAGGGGGAGACATCTAAAGAAAGAGGTGGTTGTACAGGGAGCTCTCTGCAGAGCTCAGGTTTTAAAAGGTACATGAACAAAAGACAGAGAGAGGGGATTATAGATAAGCTTGAACACAAAAGACTATCATGCACCTTCAAGAACAAAATAAAGGAGGCTGAAGTCAGGAATAAACCTACCTTTACAAAAAGTGCTAAAGACTGTTATAAGGATGTGAAAGCTTTGCTTAGAGTTGAGAGAACAAACGTGGGGCAACTTGCTCTTTGAGTAAGTGAGGTGGTGCAATGTTAAGGAAGTTAGGTAGTTCTTACATTTTTCTATTATTTATTTGCTTCTGTCTTTTTCAAGGTGCAAATGCTCTTTGGATTTCTTTGGTTCGCAAAAACAGGTACTAATGTAGGTCTTTGTGAAAGCAAAGTGGCGTGACTAGAAATTTCAGAAGGCAGGAGATACCTGTACCCCGGGATGAGCAGAGAGGTGAGCTAGAAAGAGCCTAAATCCATGATGACATTGATAAGCCCCTGAGTCTGCCAGCCTGAAGCTCATACTACTTAGAGTGTTCTTCATAAGTGGTAGCAGTAAACTTGCTCCTTAAGGCAATTTGAGACAGGGTTTTCTGTCATTTGGGGCAAAGAAATCCTAACTGATACAATGGTATGTATTGGATTCAAAAAACATTTTACAGATATTTTCACACTGCCCTTGATATAAAACTAACCTGGGGCTAGACAACAGTGGCAAGTGTCTCTGTGGATGGCCAAAAAGAGTGGTGAGAACCTTTGCATATCCTACAAACATCGTTTGGCTCTGAGGATTTGAGCCAGCCTTGATGTTTTACCAATAACCTGACCACATTCCCTTTGATATCTTCTTCCATTTGAAGGTAATTCGAATCTCAAATCCAGTCTAAGTCAGAAGATAGAGTTACAGTTCAAAGAGACTTTGCAAGATGGAATGCTAGGATACAATCAACAAATTGAATGGATGACAAACACAAGATCCAGCACTGGCTCCAAAAATCTAGGACACATCTTAGGACACAGAAGTTCAAGATGAGGGAGACTTGGTTTAGTAGAACTTTCATGGAAGACATCTGGGAACTTTAGGTGAGTATGGATTATGGATGTTATTGTCTGCTGCCTAGATTCCTCTTTCAAAAATAAGACAACAATTCTCCCAGCTGTGGGGGTTTTGGTGGCTAATGGCCAACGGCTCTTAGCTGAGTCCCTCTCCAGGCATGGTCCTCAGCTGAAAAGAGCCATGCACCTCACTCCCAATTTGGGCCTCTTCCTTGGAGATAGCTGCTTTTCATACTTGATTGATATGTGTGTATAAAGGCCTGGCCATGTACCTAAGGGTGGGAGAAGTCTGAAGGGCTGTCTCAGATCCAGGGAACCCTATGTGATCTGTTAAAGCCCTTGTTATAATTGAATTGTAGTAATTTGGTTCATAAGATCTGGGGAACTCTATGGTATAAGAAATATCATTGATAAGAAAAATGCCCTGTACATTTAATGGTAAGCCTCAGCAGGAAAACCCAAATAGACCCCCAGGATTCAGAAGTGAGGCAAGCCATCTGTAGCAGGGAAGTATATACCTTTAGAAAAATAGCTTGGGTACGCTACTGGTTCTTGGCAGAATCAGAGGAACTGACCATGTGATACCAAGCATCCATGCAGCCAGAACTGCCCATCACAAGTTCTGTCAGACCCCCAACAACAATCCAAAGGAAAGAAAGTTGTACATCTGGGGTCAGGTATGAGCAGAGCCAAAGACTAATAATAATAAGCTGCATGGCAGGTGGCCCAGACTTCTGTGTCCTTCACCACTCTTGCACTAATACTTCATGCTTAGCTCATAATTATGGCTACCATAGGGTGAGAAGAAAAGCTGAATTTGGTCTATGAGTAGGTAAAATCAGCATGTGGTTGAAACCAAAAGTAGCCTATGGTTGTACTTCATGGGTGTCATCCACTCAGGGATGTCTCTGAAAAATAGAGAGGAGTGGAATTCTTCCTAACGGACAAAGCCTGCCAAGAGAGATACTTTGAGGTAAGAATATATATCACTCATGGGCCGTAGTGAATGGCTTGGCTAGTGAACTCTGCACAACCTAGGAAAAGAATGTCTTAGCTAGTCAATGCCGCCAACTTGTATCAGTGCTGGCTCAGTAGGCACAGTAAGGGAGAGATGGAGTCACCATCCTAGCAAGGCTAATTGACCTTGATCATCAGGAGAAGGTAGTCCTTCTCTTACATAACGGAGATAGAAAAGAATACTTCTTTGCCCAATTTTTTTTAAAGATTTTATTTATTTTATTTAATAGACAGAGATCACACAAGCAGGCAGAGAGGCAGCAGAGAGGGGAGGGGAGAAGCAGGCTCCCTGCCGAGCAGAGAGCCGGACGCTGGACTCGATCCCAGGATGCTGGGATCATGACCCGAGCCGAAGGCAGTGGCTTAACCCACTGAGCCACCCAGGCGTCCCCTTCTTTGCCCAATTTTGATAAGGAACAAATACAATAAACATAGCTTGAGAAATGGTGGTGAGAATGGAGGCTATGTGTGGCCCAAAAATGTGGGCTCCTGCTTGCTAAGGCTGCTCTAATTACTGCTACTCTTGAATATCCAGCCTCTTAGCAACAGGCACTTGCACTGAGCTCCCAATATGGCTCCAGCTCTTGAAAGATCAACCAGCTTCTTAACAGCAAGTTAATTACAACAGCTGCTCCCATCTTGTGATTCATCTTGATTAGAATTGACCAGAACTGACTAATACTCCAATATGGACTTGCCCTTCCTACTCACACAACCTCAGCCAGACAGTGCTTTTGTCACATTTGATCCACTGGAATAGAAACCTGGCAAACGTAGCATCAGACCAAGGTAATTGCTTATATCAATGGAGGTATGGCCATGTGCACATGACCATGAGCTCCACTGCTTCTGTTACATGTTATACCTCCCAGAAGCTGCTAGTCTGAAGGAACGTGCAGCAGTTTTTCGGATGCACAATGGAGGCATCAACTTGGACATGATATTCTGATGATGGGGTGCCTGCTTTCAGACATTGGATATGCTCTAAATCAAAGACCATTCATGGTGCTTAACCCACAGGTAGAATGCATGGATCTAGGAAACAAGAAATAGAAGTAGAAGTGCCTCCACTTAACGTTATTTTCCCTGACCCACTTGAGGAATTTTGTACTTCTTGTCTCTGCTCCTTTGGACTCTGCAGATTTAAAGGCTCTTGTTCTTATTTTTTTATTATTATTTTTTAATTTTTATTTTTTTTAAAGATTTTTATTTATTTATTTGACAGAGAGAGCGAGAGACACAAGCAGGCAGAGCAGTAGAGGGAGAGGGAGAAGCAGGCTCCCCAGTGAGCAGGGAGCCCGATGCGGGGCTCGATCCCAGGGCCCTGAGATCATGACCTGAGCCGAAGGCAGTCGCTTAACCAACTGAGCCACCCAGGCGCCCCTCTTGTTCTTATTTTTAAAATAACTTTATTGAGGCATATTTTACATAGTGTATAATGCACCTACTTGAAGTGTATAACTCAATGGTTTTTACTAAGGTTACCAAGTTGTACAACCATCACAATAAATCAGTTTTAAAATAGTTGTATTGTCCCAATAATATCCTCATGCCCATTCACTAATAGTCTCCATTTCCACCCTCTGTCCCAGGTAACCACTAATCTTCTCTCTGTATAATTTTACCTTTTCTGGACATTTCACAGAATGGAATAGTACCACATATATAGTCTCTGGTGGTTTGCTTCTTTCTCTTAGGAAAAGATTCTGAGATTTATCTATGTCATAGTATGTATCATTAGTTTGTTACTTTTCATTGTTGAATAGTATTTTGTTATATGGATACACCACATTTTATCTATCCCTTCACCAACTGATGGACATTTGGGCTGTTTCCAACTTTTGGCTAAATATTAATGTAAAAGTCTTTGTGTGGATATTTGTTTTCATTTCTTTTGGGGAGATGCCCAAGAGCAGAATCACCAGATGATATGGTAAATCTATGCTTAACTTTTTAAGAGTCTGTCAAATCATTTTCCAAAGCAACTGTACTATTTTGCATTCGTATCAGCAATGTGTAAGGATTCCCATTTCTCTACCCGCTTTCTAACATTTGTTATTCTCTGTCTTAAGCCACTCTTGGATGACTAATGATGTTGATCATGGTTTTATGTGTTTATGAGTGATTTTTATATCTTCTTTACTAAAATGTACGATTAAATATTTTGCCTTTTTTTGGAATGGGTGACTGGGTTATTTGTTTTATTATTAAATTGTAAAAGTTATTTGTATATTCTGTTATATCTTTTTTTTTTTTTTTTAAGTAAGCTCTATGCTTCATCAAGGGGCTTGAATTCATGACCCTGAGATCAAGAGTTGTATTCTTTACTGACGGAGCCAGCTAGGCACCCCTTGTATATTCCAGATGCAGTCTTTTATTAGATATGTGTTTTGCAAACATTTTAGAAGCCAATCTTATTGTTTTTAAATGGTGTCTTTTGACATGGAAAGTTTTGAGTTTTCATAAGATCCAATTTATCTATTCTTTCTCTTTTGATGGTGTTTTTAGTGTCTTATAAGAAATCTTTGCCTATGTTAAGGTCTCAAAGATTTTCACTTGCATTTTCTTTTAAAAGTTTTATTGTTTAGTTCTTATATTTAATTCTATGTTCCATTTTGAGTCAATTTTGGGTTATGGCATGAGCTGGGACCTAAATTGTGTTTTTGTATCTGAATATCTAATTGTCCTAGCACCATTTATTTAAAAGGCTCTACTTTCCTCAGTAGATTACCTTTGTTGAAAATCAATTGACCATAGATATAAAGATTCATTCCTAGAATTTCAGTTCTGTTTCATTGATCTATATATCTATCTTATGCCAATACAGCACTCTTGATAACTGTATCTTTATAGTAAGTTTTGAAATTGGGAAGTAAACATTCCCCAACTTTGTTCTTCTTTTAAAAAGAATTAATTTTGGTTATTCTGGGTTGTTTGCATTTCCGTATAAATTTCACAATCTGCTTATAAGTTTCTGGGGGTTGGGGGGGAAGTCCTGTTGGACTTTTGAGAAGGATTGCATTGCATATACAGATCAATTTCAAGAGATTTACCATCTTAACAACATTGAGTCTTCTGATCAGAGAACACGGAACCTCTAGGTCCTGTTCTTTTTCTATTTCTTTTTAAAGTTAAAAAAATTATTAAGGCAAAGTTCATAAACATAAAAGTAACCATTTTGAAGTGAGCAATTCAGTGGCATTTAGTACCTCTATCTATTGTGAGACCACTATCTCTAGTTTGAAACATTTTCATCACCCCCAAAGAAATTGTATATCCATTAAGCAGTTACTCCCCATACTCTCCTCTCCCACCTTTGGAAACCATCAATTTACTTTCATTTCTATGGATTTAACTATTATAGATATTTCATGTAGGTGAAATCATACAATATGTGACCTTTTGTGTCTGGCTCTTTCCACTTATTATAATGTTTCTGAGGTTCAACCACATTGTACCACATATCAGTACTTCATTCCTTTTTATGGTCAAACAATATTCCACTGTATGGCTATAACATGATTTGTTTATGCATTCGTGTGTTGATGGCCATTTGGATTCTTTCCAAATTTTTGGCTACTATGAATAGTGCTGCTATGAACATTTCTATGCAAGAGGGTTTTTTGGTTTTGTTTTGGTTTGGTTTGGTTTTTGTTTTGAATCCTTGTTTCTAATTATTTAGGTTATACACCTAGGGATGGAATTGCTGGATCATGAAGTAAAGCTAGGCTTAACTTTTTGAGGTAAAGATCCTTGTTTTTGTTTTTTTTAAGATTTTATTTATTTGTCAGAGAGAGAAGGAGAGAGAGAACAAGCAGTGTGGGGGGCAGCAGGCAGAGGGAGAGGGAGAAGAAGACTCCCCACTGAGCAAGGAGCCTGATGTGGGACTCTATTCTAGGCCTCTCAGCTCATGATGTGAGCCAAAGGCAGATGCTTAACCAACTGAGCCACCCAGGCATCCCAAGAGCCTGTTCTTAAGGGAGGAAAATGTATAGTGGGGGATAAAAACCCCATTAAGCTTTAAGTTATGGCTTTTACCTAGTCATTTGGAGCTCCTAGTGCCAGGAGGCCAACAGATAAGTGATGGAGAATCCTGGCAAATATAATTGAATCCTGATAATTAGGAGAAGTTAAGGATGTTATGACACAGTGAGGATGGGGAAGAATACCTTTGGTGCCTGGATGGTCCACTGAAGTGTCTCTCTGTATTCCTTTGTTTAATTTTACCACCACATGGATAAATGTAGCAGCCACGGCCTGAGAAGGTCACCATATCCCTCAGGGTCACTCCGTCAGATATGTCCCTAGACCAGAAGAGCGCTAACCAGTAGGGAGAGGAATCTAGAATAGATGACAGAAGGCAGTGATGAGAATTATTTTGGCATTGAGACCAGTTGCTTTGACAGAGATTATAGTCCATCCCATTCAACTTCCACAGGAAGAGAGACCAACTAGATTCCTGATGAAGCTGTTTCTAGAATTTATTACATAAGGAAAGTGAAGTCAAATGGCATATAGTGCATCCCCTCTTCAGAACTGAGGAATTTGTTCCCCCAAGTTGCCAGGAGAGTTGATAGTGAAAGCTTTCAACTGCGCAGAGCTTTCTTGCCTAAGGCATCCCTCCTTCCTGGGGATAGTCCACCTCTAGTTCTAGGCCATAAAAGGCCCTGCCGCCTGAGAAATCCCAGTGAGATTGTCTGAATTCCTTGTGTGACTACATTACAGGTCAACTCCTCCCTCTGCTGAATCCTACTTCTTTCACATACAGGTGTTGATCCCTAAGGCATATCCCATTAAAGTGACCCATTCAGCATGTGGATCTCCTTCTTAGGGTTTCAATATGAGCCCTAAGATTCTGTGTAATTTGTTGGGTCATTAAAAATTGAATATTCCAATCATGCAGAAATGAGTCCATGGCATTCTTTTTTTTTTTTTTAGATTTTTAAAATTTATTTATTTGACAGAGATCACAAGTAGGCAGAGAGGCAGGCAGAGAGAGAGGAAGGGAAGCAGGCTCCCTGCTGAGTAGAGAGCCCGATGCAGGGCTCGATCCCAGGACCCTGAGATCATGACCTGAGCCGAAGGCAGCGGCTTAACCCACTGAGCCACCCAGGCACCCCGAGTCCATGGCATTCTGAACTGGTTAAACAAACAGTATTTAGAAGATTATATTCTATCAGGGCCCTCGTATTTTAACAGAAATACTAACAACATGGTTACATCCAGAAGAAATCAACAAAGATGGAGAGTGTAAGAAAACGTTACCTGGAGTAGAAAAAGAGGAACTGAGACTTTGGCAAACTGTCTTAACCCCACAAAGGTTGCCATTGGGAAGATGGAATAGAAGTTTCTCTGCTGGAGAAGAGAATAGGGACACAAAGGTAGATTTTATAGGAAGGCATATTTTGGCTGAAAGGTGGAAAGAGTTTTCTAAAGGATAACCAGTCACATGTCTTGGGAAGAAGTGATCCAGCTTTTTGATACAGCAGGGTGATGATCATGGGTCAGGGATATTAGAGAGAATTTCTTCAATGACTTGGAAACCAAGCTAAAGTCCCTCCCAAGTTTCAAGTCCCATGATTTTATGTTGTGATAGACTGCAAACTTTTCAAGGGTCTTTAATATGCAGTCTTATGGAATCTGCTCAAAGCACAAGGCAAGACTCCATTATGTTTTTCTTAAAGGCAAACACCATCTTTACCTTCACCCATCTGGAGTGGTGCTACGTGAAGTAGGGGAACTACATGATATTTCTTCAGTTTTCCTCAGCTCTAATGAGTTTGCTATTGCGTTCTTTTTCTTTCTTTTCTTTTCTTTTTTTTAAGAGTTTATTTATTTATTTCACAGACAGAGATCACAAGTAGGCAGGGAGGCAGGCAGAGAGAGGAGGAAGCAGGCTTCCCACCGAGCAGAGAGCCCGAAGCGGGACTCGATCCCAGGATCCTCATATCATGACCCGAGCCAAAGGCAGGGCTTTAACCTACTGAGCCACCCAGGCACCACAATTGCATTCCTTTTCATTTTATTTAATTTATTTTTAAAAACAGAGACAATTAAGGATGGTCTTTGAACAGTTGAACTTTTATTAATAAGCATGCTTGTAGGTTTTTAGGGCTCAGAAGATAATTTATGTCCTTCTAGAATTATTTTTAGCTTGTCCTATAATAGCTTAGGAATTCAGACTTACCATTTTATTGATAACAAAATTGAGTGCCAGGAAGTTTACACACGTGACTCAGGCCACTAAAAAGGCTATAGGCCAAGGCTGGAATCTGACCTCTTACATTCTGAATGACACAACTTTTGTGCATTACCCCAGGTCATCCAAGTTCCAAGTCCTCTTGCCTTCCAGATCACTTTCACCATTATTTTATGGATTTATTTGTGTCCCCCCCC